>WEKX01000894.1:56495-93578 GCA_013390025.1 Pitta sordida
CGCGGGCTGCGCCCCTGGGGGCGCCCCTGGGTGCCCCCGTGCCCGCGGCCCCTCACAGCGCGGGCGCTGCCGCTGCGCGTCGCCGTGCGCGTTTTCTTCTTCTTTTTGTATTCCCCTCCCCATCCTTTTCCAGGGGGTCCTGAGGCCTCCCCCCAGCCCCGAGGACAAGTTACCGAGTGCTCCGTGGCTGCGAGGGGCTTCACGGCCGCTCATGCCCCGCAGGGCGCTGACGGTGCTCACTGCCGGCTGGGTTCCCTTTGGTGTCCTGTCAGCTGGAGGTTTAGCTGTATTTTTAATGCCCTGCACACGGGTCACGGGGTGGGAGAATCGCAGGACTGCAGAATCAATTAGGCTGGAAAAGACCTCTGAGACCATGAAGTCCCACCTCTGACCGAACACCACCCTGTCAATTAGACCATAGCACTGAGTGCCACGTCCAGCCTTTCCTTAAACACCTGCGGGGATGGTGACTCCACCACCTCCCTGAGCAGTCTATTTCAATGTCTAATCACCCTTTCTGTGAAGAAATTCCTCCTAATGTCCAACCTAAACCTTCCCCTGGCACAGCTTAAGACTGTCCTCTTGTTCCTGAGAGAAGAGCCTGATCTCCACCTGACTGCACCCTCCTGTCAGGGAGTTGTAGAGTGACAAGGTCTCCTCTGAGCCTTCTCTTCCCCAACCTACACATCCCCAGTTCTCTCAGGTGCTCCTCTTAGGACCTGTGCTCCAGTGCCATGCTGAGGAACCCTGGCACTCTCGTAATCTGGGGCTGCCTCTGTCTCCCGACAGCGGGCACATCACAGCGGGGCAGCATTGCTGCTGGGAACGGCTTTGGAAATACCTGACAGTGGTCTCTTTCCAAGTCTGCCGCAGGTGTTCTGTTTCCAGGCTCTTTGCCATACACAGAGCATTATAAAAAAAAAAAAACAACCTGCTCTAGGCTGTGGCTAGAAGTATCCTAAGGAGCCAAAGGAACAGGAGAAGCTGTACAAGAGCAGTGTTCCCATCCCTTGATGGGCAGCGCAGCATATGTGAGCCAGTCCATACCGACTGCTCTGCTGCCAGAGCAATCAGAATGGTAATAATAATAAAAGCAAAAATATGCCAAGCCAGATCAGACCATGTAGTTGTGTAACCACAGGCCACGTCTTAATTGGAGCTGCAGAAAACTGCAATGAGGCCCTAGAGCTTAATATGGTCACCAGAGCCATATGGGCTTTCTGCCTTTTGTCTGCCTGCTCCTCTCAGAGAATTCTACATCTCTAATTTGCTTGCCATGGAGAGGAAGACTGAAACAAGCAAACAAAAAGCAGGGATAAGGGGAAGGGTTGAAACTGGAAAGTGTTAGGAAGGGATGTCGGTGACCTTCAGATTCAGCAGCCACTGCAGGTAGTAAAGTAACTGCTAAAAAAAATTTAAAAATCAAATTGGATAAAAGCTTCCTGAGCCATGATATGGTCATAAAATTAATTTTCAAAATAAATATATTAAAGAAAAAGGATAAATAAAAAGGCAAGGGGTAGTATGAACTAGGTGCTTAAGGAGTAACTGAGTATTAGGCAAGAGAGAAGGAACAAACCTACCCTGGGAAACCAAACTGTTTCTCTGGCTTTTTAGAGCACAGTAAAGCAAAGAAGGGAGAGAGGGTTAATTAACTCCTATGAACTTTAAAACTCATGCAGCTGGAACCCAAAATCACAAAGCTGGCTTAAAATTATGTACTTACAGAAATGTGATAGGTTCTTTTAATTTGCTCTATACCTATGAGACCACAAGGACTGGAAACATTTTTCTTCTTTTCAGTGAAGGCTGGAATTTTCCTTCACCTGGTATATACTAGTTGGGAAAGGGAAAGGAAAGATATGAAAATACAAAAATATACCTCTTTTGTAATTACAAGATCTCTTGAACCTCCATAAAATACCCTGCAAAGGCATTGCTTCCCAATATCTAATTGTGATGCAAATTCACTCAGTTATGAAGACAGAGCTGTTGCCCCCTATGACATTTGGATAATCGGTTTTTTAAACATCAATTAAGTTTAAAAGGAGTCCCAAGAGGGGTACCATTTCAAAAAGAAAAAATCTCCCTTCCTTCAGAGGGTTAGATTTTGTGCTTGCAACTGTCTAGCAGGTTCAGCTTTAGTCTGTTTTCCCTTTCCCCGCTTTAGGTTGATCCTTGAAAGTAAGAAATCTCTTGGTGCAGCTGCTTTGAACAATCCTGTCCCGATTTTTCAATTTCATTAATCTCAATCCCATGAAGTTGAGCTAAAGAGCTTCCTCCTTTTTTTTTATAACCATGTGATTTATTTCACTGTTTAGCCTGGACTAGTGACAACATCAGACTCAGTTACCACTGAAAATGTAGCAATAGGTTTCACTTTGTCTTTTCGCACATATTTGTTTCTTCATGTAATAAAAATAAAACCTGAGATGGAGTTTTAATAGCCACAGGAAGGGCTCCACACTTTGTAGGACAGACACAGTTAGACAAATAAAGTAACTTAAGTAACTTTTCAGTAATCTCTATGCTCAGAAGGCCTAAAAGAGATTTATTTCCATAATTTCTGGATGATAGATAAAATAAAGTTAACATAACTATAACTTCCTGTGCAATGGTCCTTTGTACAGCATCTTCTTGTTAGTGTACAATCTTTTTTTATGTATGCCATGAAACAAAGTGTCATGGACAGATCTCAGAGTAAATGGAAAGGATCCCAGTGATTACATTGGACTATGGACCTCAGTACTTCCATGACTGCATCTTCCCAGCTGTATTCCTGGTTACAGGAGAAGTTGAAGCCAACTGTAGGGAACTAATTCCAAAGTCAGTATCAAATTTTGCTTTGTATTCTGTGGCTCATGTCTTGGATGAGCTCTGTTTTCAACACATTTTGTTGCCTGGCAGCTCCAGCACAGAGATCACTTCCATCCTGATCCCTAATGAAATGATTCCTGCTGTGAAGATTTTCATCCAGGTTTCTGTAATTAGCAATACTGCTGTGCATAGCAGCAGTGTCTTCCTCTGCATGCATTTACTTTTCTTTTTATTTGTTGTCTCGGTTGTATCCTGTCTCCTTACAGTTCAGCTCCCCTTCATCTATTTCCTGAGATGCAGTAGGCATAGGGAACCATTCAGCAGGCAATTGCAAATTCCCAATTACCATCAGCGGAAGTGGGACTGTGCACTGTGAAATGAAAAAGTCACAGACCTGTTACAGTAGCCACTGTCAGAGGCTGCAGCAGACCATTGCATCCCATCAAACGGGCCGATATGCTGTGCAAGGTACTGTGCCCTTTCAACAATCACACGTAACAGCAAATTGTGATGTTTTAAACATGCCCACTATCCTACCCGTGGATGACAGCTAGAAGGTCCAGTCCAGCCAAGGTCCTATCCTGTCTCTCCTCTGAACAATTCCTATTCTCAGCATTTAAGAATTTAAAACATACAGGCAGACAAGAAGACTTTTTCCTTGAAAAATACGTTTGTGTCATTTTTAATACTGGTTTTTAAAGACTGAGAATATGAACACAAAAACATTTAGCTCACTTAGTTCATCCCAAGCGAATCCAAGGCAAACATAGGCAAAACAGGTGGGAGTAATGGATGTGAAAACAAAAGAAACCGCTGTTGATATTCATCTTCTTGCTGATGTAGTTAGCAAAGGGCCACACAGCAGTTCCTTTTTTAAGCAAGAGAAAGAGGAAAGACTTTATGGCCTGTGGAATTCTTAGAGAAAATGATAGTCCAGTAATGAAAATATTGAGGTTCTGGTAAGAAAAAAAGCACATTCTCCTTGGTCTACATAACAAAATTTGACAAAATTGGTGGCTGGTTGTCTTTAGAATCTCATCTGCCTCTCATCTCAGTCTGTCTGGAGCATAAGAGAATATTACATATAACTAATTATCTGATGAACACTGAAGTTTTTACCAGACTTCTCCTTTTGCAATGTCATGATATTGATTGCATCACTCAAAGACTGTGGCCAGAATACTGAAGTAACTAGTTATTCTGGCTACTTCGGTTTTCACAAAACTTCTGAGAAGCTTGATTTTCAGAGACTGCTGCTGTGAAAACCCAGGCTGCTGAGGAGTTCCTGAGTTTCTGCATGTGTGCACGTTGCAAAGTCCAGGCAAGGACAGGCACAGCACAACTCTGCACACAGTAGTTGCCCATAGTGAAGTTTGTGTGGGACAGTGCCATTACATTCTCTTCTGAAAAGTCTCAAGAGAAATTAATCTATGGCAGAATGAAGTGGGTCTTTGACTCACGTATCATTCATGGAACAACTAAAAAAGGCTGAGTCATCAAGCCTCTACCCAAAAAGGTATGAAGAAAATGAGAATCTTTGTGCTGTAAGTGCATCACACAGACTTTGATTTGTGACACAATATTAAATTTCAGATCACAGCTGTGTTTGCAATGCTCACACAGTGAAGAAATATTTTGCTTCATTTTTATATTTATTTATGAGCAGATCTGATTATGAATCATTGGAAAACAAAAAGCCCAGGGACCTATAACATACGTTTAAGAGGCAAAACTGGATCCAGAATCACCAGTAAGATTTATTTCATGTTCAAACAACAAAAGACTAGAGGTTGTTGGATTACTGGGTTACAAATCCTTTCAAAGAGGCAGAAAGATCTGTGTTTTCGCTGTGGCATTTTTAGGCAAAATATATGAATTTAGACTTTACCTTCTACATGTCATAATAATATGGCACATCCTTCGCTTAAAATAGTTGTAAGAATGAACAGTTAATTTCCCAATGGGGTGAGATAATGTGAAACAGTAACAGGCTTCTCACAGGTAACCTCACTTCCAAGAGAAGGATGATCTAAGGTGGAAAAGTTTCTTTGGCTTTTCTTCTTCTGTGTCAATTTTTATGAAAGACAATTGAAAAGACAGAGAAGTGGTAAGAGAAGCAAGATAAAATATCAGTGATGTAGAGGTAGAAAAGATAGAAAGACAGAGATATAATGTGAGCATTGGAAGTGTAACTTTCAACAGAGCTAAGCAAAAAGGAAAATAGCCTGCAGGAAAAAGAAAAAAAAAGCTGTGTATTGTCTGGGTAGACATTGAGTTTAACTTATACAAATACAAATTTATACATGTATGTGTTCTGAAACAAAACAGTTCCATCAAGCAATGTTTTTTAGGAATTTTATCCTGACCACAGCTTATCCCTAAATGAAAAGCAAACTTTGCTATCAATCACTGCTTGTTCTCTCCATCTTCTCAGCAGAAATCTCAGGGGATTTCTGCTGTGGAATCTCGCATAATCCAAAACTGCCATTAGAACCACCCATCGTTTTAAGAGTCAAATCCTTTTACACTCAGACAAACACTTTGACAAATGGTGGAAGAGCACCATCTGGTGACAGCAGGCACTTCACTGTATTCTGCTGCCATTAGAAAATATATTCCTGGTGTACAGGCTGTTCTTTGGAAAGCCCTCCTCAATTTGTTTTAATGTGTTTTGATTCATTATTCAGTAATGCATAAGGAGTACAAGAGTGAACATCCTGAAAATAAATCAGGGCTGATAGTGACCTTATTTCTACTGTTCCTTAAATCACTGAGAAGTTCCTGCAATTTGAATCAAACACTTTATGAATTGTTCTGAGACATTTTTTAGGAGGCTTTGGAGCAGTTTTTATGGGCACCATGAAATGCAGTCCCAAGTTTTATTGCACTGGACATTTCAAGGCTTATCTGTGTGTGATCCAAGTATTTTCTTACAGTGTTTAAAAAACTTGGCTTAGCTGTCTCTTCAAAGATTTTCTTTTTCCACAGAAGCAATTATGAAGAAAAATGAATTACCTTTTGCCATTCTAGCTATTCAGAGGTAAGGAAAAAGGATGGATCTTAACCTGACTATTATTTTCAAGTCACAGCTAATTTCAGGCACAAATTGAACCCAAATATGTGAAAAAATAAAATACATGATTTTTCTGAATAAGTTCTTTTTCACAATGCAGATGGCACCCATTTCATTAAACATCAAGGGCAAATTAATGTGAGTTTATTTAGGAATTAATAAAAGCAGTTAGTAGTTAAAATAAGCTCAGAAAACACTTTTTGGAATTTTAGCCTGCAAATAACTGGTTTTCTAAGGCTGTGGTTTGTATCTTTCTTGCTTCAAAAGCTTTGCAAATACCCTGAGCATGAGGGAATCTTCAAAAAAATAAATAAAGGTCAAGAATGTTGAAACCGTGCAAGGTCTTAGCTGTGACATGGGACTCAAGTATATAATTCATGAAAAAATGGTCATAAAATTACAAGATTATTTTTTAATTTATTATATGGACCCGGTTCCCATAATATTGATTTAATATCTTATTTAATAAGATAACACAGAATTACACCTCTGACATGTAAAGAAAATCATCAAAATGTCACGTAGCACAAAACTGAGGAGCATGTCTGAGTAGGTCAGCCCAGAGTGTATCATGATTATCATGAAAGAAAAGTGACACATCTTGCTTCCCCCCAGAATCTCACAGCAGTGGGGTGATAAATCTTTATACCACCTGCAATGCCATCTAAAAATGTTAGGTTTGTTTCAATGTTGAACATGCCGGAGCAGAAACACCTAACTGGTAAGTCTACTGTTCTGTGCAGTGAGGAATATTGAGGGATGTTGCAGTAGTCGGTAAGTTGGAGAAAAATCACACATACTAAATGGTAACTTGGAGAACAGGTCCGTTAATGCCCAAAAGAATGAGAGAGGAAAAAGTTACACCTCCAAATGGTTTCTATTTGTACGAGACTTATAAGGCTTCTTAGAGTAAAAAATAAATCTCAGAAATCAAAAATGAGAGCCAAAAGAGACCTAAACCCAGAAGACCCAGGTTTCCAGCTCAGTTGTAAAGAAGCCACCTCGTAGAGTTACATGTACAGTAAATGTTCAACAAATTCAGGGTGCACTACAGCATGGAAGAAGCTGTCTTGTGCAGAGACAATAAACAGTCTGCACTGATTCATGAGAGCTTTCTGTCCTTTCCAATGGCAAGATGAGGTGCCCACTGTGGCCAGAAAGGTTTGTGTTGTTACATCAGAGCTGTTGGTGGGGATTCTTGCTTTTAGAACCTGGTATGTGCATTCATTCTTGCCAAAAATCTAATGTTATGTACCAGAAAGAGAAAATTCCTCTTTGGCAGAAGTACGTGTTCCAAACAAGATTGTGTATTTCCTTTTCTGTGTGCCAGAGTGATACTATTGCCATTATCTCCTGCATCTAATGTCAGACGTTACAACTCAGCCTGGCAACACCAATGGAAGCATGCTCTTATCTGCTTACTTGCAGTCAAACAAGTAACATCAGCCATCAGTGTTACCTGCCTTTAGTTCCTTCACAAGTACAATCACAAAGGAATCAACTGACTTGAGCTGGGATCTCTCTGAAGCTATTTTGTTGCATGAGTTATTTTAAAAAAACCCTCTCCACTTGGGTTTAGCATCATCAGTGCTACCAAACAGTCAACATTAAAAATTCAGTCTCCATAAATACTGTGATCAATTTAAAACAGGTGGTTTCAGGTACATACCTAATTCCAATATCAATATGAACATTTTTCTATCTGATGGTTTTGAGTTTTGCACCTTTGGAGATTTTTTTCCCCAGGAAAAACAAAACTAAGAAACCCTTTGTTTCTTAATTAAAACAGAGAGTTTCACCTAATCTTTTGATTTGGGGAACTGGGCTATAAATAAACATCAAATATTGCACGGCTCATAATAAAAATAGGGAGAATTGCAATGTTTTATTACACATAATGCAAGCCTACTTAGGACAAAAATTGACCTCTAAGATTGTTAGCATTTTTTTTATCAGTCTACTCAAAAGCAGCAGTTTGGCTGACTCTAGTGGCTGTGCTGGATTTTTCTGGCAGCTCAAGGGTAATGAAGTCTTTTCTTGTAGAATTCTCCTAGCAATTTCTCCACTGTCTCCAGGAGTTCATATCCTTGTGATTTTGAAAGGCTGGAAGGAGTATGTTTGGAGTTATCCTGGCTATCCCCTATGCATGCCCTCTTATTTGGGACTATGCCTTCTAGAAATAGGAGGTGGGAAAGGATTCCTTGTAACTTCCATGACTTTTGAAATGAAGAGGAAAGTTCCTACAGGTACACAAACACCTCGGATGTGCCATATGCTGTCCAATCCTGTTTGTCCAGAATGGCCATTAAAATCACAGCTCACTCACTGAGCAAGCTTTAAAAGCTCTTGCCAGCTCAGCATCCCATTGCTGCTGCCCTTTTTCTTGGGATCTGTGTTACTTTTGCTTACTATAAGAAATAGATGTGCAGCAACATCTTCCCTCCTAAATCTGTCTCTGTGCAGGAAACACAGTACAACCTCTTCCAGCTTCCCATCTCTTGGCCCTGTTCTGAGAACTTACCATACCCCATGCTGTCGTGCCCTGTGGTTGCAGACACGTGTTGCTTCTCTTATTCAGAGCTTTTATAAACTAAAAAGCCATCCTGTAAAACTGTCCATTCCCTGCAATGGACTTAGCAGAAATTACTTCCTTCTGCTTTGGGAGGCCTGGGAGTGGTGGGAAGCCGAGCTGTGAGCATGGAGCAATGCTACAAACGGCAGGTCAGCACAGTCCACATGGAGCAGAAATGACTGAATCCAGAAACTGCTTCTACAGGGGAGGTGCCATTGCATCCATTAATTCAGGGACTGTAAATTCCATGAGAGAATAATTTATTAGCCTTTTACCTTGACTATTGTTCTACTGAGCTTAAAGCCACTTGTCTGTTTTCATCTCTTCTGGTGAGACTCTCAGCAGTTCTCTTTCTACTGCAGGTGTAAAGAAAAATCTGACAATGCATTTTCTTTTTTTGTGTTAGTCTTTTCTTCCCTAAATGGCTGTCTTGTAGTCAATCCATCTGCTACACTTTTCCCTTTGTATAGTGAAAAAGAAATGCTGCCATTTTTTGATTTAGTAAGTAGGGTGAAATGAGGTGCATACGCTCTATCAGAACATCACCTCAGGATTCACCTGCCTTTATTTCTAGAAGTGTATATGAAGTGAAGCAGCATGATTCACAGCAGCTCAGAGAAAATACGTCTGTGCTGGTCTATGAGTGAGAGAGAAAAGCCAAGTGTGCTTTCAGTCAGACAAAGTGAGCTGGGAGTCCCAAAGTGAAAAGGCAAGCAGTGGCTCTTGTGCTAGGCACTAAGTCAGAGGTACCCAGTACCAGTGATTTCCCATGAACTTGCCAACAGGCAGAATTTCAAATGTTGAGTCAGTTCTGAAGAAGTCAGTTCTGCCTGCCTGTATGGCTGTGCAAAGGAGTGGGTGCACACAGGAGAACATCCACTTGTCTCACAGGAGAAACTGCGGAAACTAAGAAATGCATGGTGAAAGGGTTAGAGTCAGAATTAGTATTTTAAATACTTCATGAGGAAATAAAACTTAAAGTAAAAGCCTCAACAACTCTGGCCTTTGACCTTGGTCAGCTCTAAACCAGCTTCTTTCCAAAGTGTTTTACTTAACTCTTTTATTTTCAGAGTATTTTGTTCTCTCTCTCAAATCGAGGTTTTCAGGAGATCTGGACATAAGTGTGACTGTTCTGCCCACCAGAACACACTCCATGCTAACAGATTAACCATGCTGGATAAGGCTTTTTCATGTAAGTCTTGTTGCTCTGAGAGATGTTTTTCTACTTAGGAAGTGGTGTGTTGGACTTCAATTCTGATGTTTCTTCATCAAATTCTGTATCGAAATCACTCCATTTACAAGGTAGAATAAGATTTTTCTAACAGCCAGGTCTGCACTTAACACAGTATCTGGAATGAAGCTACATTTTCTCTGCCATATAGCTCATAACTCAGCTTTGATAGCGATAGATATTCTGAGATCAGGACTGAAATGCAATTTTGTTGTTAGGGCATAAGAGGAGATAGACTGTATCTTGCTTTTTCTACAGCTGTACTGACTATCAAGTTTTTAGTAATTAAAAAAAAAAAATCAGAAAAGCAAGGAAATTGAAAGTATTGCCACGGGGAAAGAGTTAATACCAGAGTAGTAAAATGCTACTGCTGCATTGCAGAGTAAAAATATACTATGTATTTGAAATAAATGTATATAATTCTATCACCATTTACCTTTCACGGTCATCAGAGCAATTATCTAAACACAATATTTAGGCTAATTTTCAAACATCAGTGATGCCACTGTAGTTTTACTGACAGTCTCAACCAAAGCCTACTGTGGTCAAAGTTCTCGTTGCTTTATATTGAATTAGGCCAAAGAATTAAGTCATTGAATCAAAGCTGGATACACATACATAGGAAGTAATAGAATATTACTGAGAGTAGTTGTAATATTTGTTAAATGCAGTGAAAATGGCACCATCAAGTAATTAGACTGGGAGGAACTACCTGACATACTGAATAAGAAGAGCTGGTGATGCATTTGCTCCAGTCCTCACTGTCTGATAAACTGCTGGTGCTTCCATTGCACAAAATGAGATATGTTGTAATCACTGATTACTTTTCAAGCCATTTTTCTAGGTTCGTTTAAGCTAGGTGGAAAAGATGGAATTTTCCAGGATCTGTTGGAAGGAACAGTGCTGTGAAAAGGAACATAGGAGGACTTTCTCTCTTGAGCAAAGAGGGAGGAAGATGCAGAAGGGAAACCTGGCCAAAGCATTAGTTAGTTTGGTGTTGCTGGAATCTTCACAAGGTCATCATCATCATGGCTAAGCTTTGCGAACAAAGATATAGGAAGGGCTCTACCCACACTTGCTCCATACATGCTGATGACTGAAAAGGCTGATGTGGGATAGACAAGTCCGGGTGCAAAAGGCACAGTGGAAAATCTCCTTAGGCAGTATTAACAAGGCACAGTTCTTTCTGGGTTGTCTTTTCTCCTCAAGACTAATTCTACGTGAGCTTTCAAAGGCGGCAGCAGCGTTATAGATGGTGCATCTCCATGTCTCCCAATTTGAGGCCAGAATGGACCACTGATGGTAGTTAATATGGCCAAGACTGAGGTATTGTTTCAGGGAGTCCTTGTATCTCCTCTTTGGGGCTTCTCTGTTGCAGCAGCCGATGGCAAGTTCACCATATGGCACAATTTTAGGGAGGTGATGGTCCTCCGTCCTGAAAACATGCCCTATCCAGAGCAGTTGTTTTCTTAATAGCATGGCCTCAATCCTGGTGACCCCTGCCTGTTCAAGGACAGCAACATTAGTCACATCATCAGTCCAGTGGACGTTTAGGATTGTACAGAGGCAGCACTGATGGAAGCGTTCAAGGAGTTGCAGGTGATGGCGGTAAATGACCTATGATTCAGACCCATGTCAAAGAGTAGACAGCACAATGGCTCTGTAAACACAAGGTAAGACAGTGATAAAACACTGCCTTGAGTGATGTGTAAGGAAGAACAGGGTGGCATCAGGCAGCAATCTACTAGTGTCCAGGCTTGCTTTGAATCTAGTCAGGGGCCATTTTAACTCTTAATTCAGTAGAGCTCACAATTTTCTGGCCTATTATCGGAACTCCTGGCAATGGTAGTGTCCCGTGTGGCACAAACTTTAGGGACAACTATTTCCTTCCTGTCCTTTACAGCCTATTAAAAGTGTATAAGAGCTGGAATTGCTATGGTAAGTCATACCTGGGCACATCACAGCTGTTTCCCGGGACTGAGGGTCAGGTTCCCTCCTTAACAGCAGATGGCAGTAAAGTTAAACAAATGAGGGGAAATAGGTCGAGAAAATGTGTCTTCCCTGGTGGATGGTATTTCTGACAGAGCTCATAATGCTCTGTGCATATTCAGACCATGCAAGGTTCATTTCCAATGCACACATCACCTATTGGACATCCAGGAGGCAGAAAATATTAATTTATCCATATCTGTTTGTAATCTAAATCATGCTTATTTTGTTTGCAAGGTCTTTGGTGACACAAAGAGTAAAACAGATAAAAACTATTATAATTTCTTTCTTACAGCCATATTTAACACCTATGCATAGCTGAACATGTGAGGATGAAGCTCGTTTTCAAGTGAGCAAACTTTTAGTCTGCATTATATGTCTTGTGCTACATCTGCGAGAATGAAGATAAATCACCATGAGTTTCTTTAAAACTTTTGTATTGCCAATTCTTTTTTACTGCTAAAAACAGTATGGGAAAGGGTTAATAAGATACTAGTTTAGACACAAGAACAAAGAGATGAGAGTAAACTTCTACAATCCTGCCTTACACTTTAAATTAATCACACTTCTGGTGGCAGGATGGAAGAGGGAGGTGTTTGTTTTGCCCTTTCCGGCAGGCAAATGATGGAGATTTCAGCATAGATATTTGATTGCAAATTCTAAGTTCCTTGCCTAAAGTGAAAAGGGGATGAAAAGATATTAGGCATATCTACGTGGTGTCATTAATATCTTAGTTCCATGGCAGTGTCATGAAAAAAACATGCTTTCAGGGTCTGTGATTTCCAATCAGATGCTACACCATCAAATACAGCATCTATTTCCCTTATTTACTGCTCAAGGCTTGATTCACCTGAGGAAACCCAGCAAGACTTTCCCTCCTCACATACCGAGGTAATTACTCAATCCTGTATGATTATGCAAAGCACTCCAGGAGTGCCTTGAATACACAGCCAAGGCCCAGATCTTCATTTCAAAACCTTTCAAGAAAAAAGCAAATTCTGGGTGAGGTCCTCAGCTGTTTACACTGCTGATCTGAATGTCATTCCTGTGGTAGCAGAAGGAAAGAGACCAGAGGAACCTTTCTTTCTCCCCCCTCTCTTTCCACTAATGCTCTCCAACACAGACTTAGACCTCACAGTCCTCTTCCTAAGAAAGGTACCAAGCCAGTGGGACTACCCAGAGAAGAAAGGGCTTGAAGGCTGCTCCCAAGAGTTTGATTGCCCTTATCACAGCATGCATAACTACATATTTTCTTTTCAAGCTCTTATTTCCACGTCCTATAGTCTCAATATGCTTTTAATCTTCCTGTTGCATTAGAACTTTTGGTTAAAAAATGCACATGACACCTCAGCAGACATATTTATAACAAGCAAGGTCACAAGTCCCAATCACTTACGAAGAAGCAGCCCTGCTTAATCTGTCAATCAGTCCATGCTCAAAATGCACAGAGCATCAATTGCTTTTTAGGTTATTTACAGTGACTTATGTATCTGCCAATAAATCTCAAATACAGGTCAAAGAATATGTAGCTCTAGTAAATCTATAAATGTAGCGGAAGAGCTTCACTAACTACCTCAGATTGCCAAAGCTGAGGTCATTTCCTTGTTGTGAAAAATACTGAGTCCATAAATTATTTTTATCACCTCTGGGGCAATGCAAACAGTTTCCCACAGATGCTGAAAGTATGATATGTTTTTTTATTTAATATTAGAACACCACTTTTACACTGCTCTTAAAATACGAGGTCCAAGATTCTGCTTGTGCTTTAAGGCCCCAATTCAGCAACATATTAAAACAGATGCTTCAGGTCCTGACATTAAACACGTGCCAAAGTGCTTTGTTGCATAGTCATAGATTGCTGAATTGGAACCTAAAGACTAAAACTTTTTCCCATGAAACTCTGGATTTACCTTCTGTTTTCCTTCAAGAAAAACAAGGCATTTTTCCAAACACAATATACATAAACATTTAAAAGGATTCAAAAAGGCTTGTCTTGCAGATATCACTGGGTGAGCCATAGCTGGGAGGTAAAACTTGGACAAAAGTTGATGTATTGTTTTTTATAACGGCTTAACTGGTGTTTATTTACGACTTAATTAGTGTTGTTTCCACAAAGAAAATAAAAATACTTTGAACATGTGAAGTCATAAACACGAATGGTGAACGTCCTACAGAGAACTTTGGAGAAAGCACCACTGAATTAACTTACAGTACATTTGTTAAACATGAGCAGCTCTAATAATGACATTTCATTTAACAATGCCCTTTGTCTTTTCAGTTCATCAGTTACCTATTTCAGTAATGAACTGCAGTCATACCATTCTGATTTTCTCCTAATGTAAAGGCTGAGATCACTTCACTTGCAGTGGAGCGTGATGCTATTATTCTGTTTGTGGCGTAGGAAAAAAGCTATAGAATATATCACAATTGTAATTGTCTAACAAATATTAAAGTCTGTGATTGGTATGGACACCAATAACTTAGTTTAGCTTTCAATGGAAACAAGTAAAATAAAAAAAAAATTTAAAAATACAGAAATGGTTGAAAATGCTCAGCATATCTGTTTCATGAGCAGAACAGGAAGTATTCAGCTGGGGAAAAAAATGAGCCACGCATTAAACGTTATTTTAATTTTTTATCAACAGTCCATGCATAGAACTTAACAGCAATGTTTCCAGTTAGGATGAATAATCTTGGTCACAAAAATAAAATGGAATTTCTTGCCCTATTTAAGAAGGAGTTTCTAGAGAACTAGAGGAAGTCAGATTAAGTGGGTAATATCCCACTTTGCACTATGTAAACACAAGACAGATAGAAAATATCATAGGTCTACTTGATATGATCTATAAGTCTTACAAGGGGTAATGGAGCTTACTTTCACTCATTTGCCCACCTGGTTTTTGGGCTTCTAGGATTTCAAAAGCTTTTTCATTGCCTTTCTAGCTGCAAGAGAGACATTTTAACCAGGCTGCTGTTTTCACATTTTTATTCACTACGATCCATTAAAAATATTTTCAGAGCTCACCAAAAGCATTTAATTAGCACAGAGTGGTGCCCAGCACTCCATAATCTTTTCCCAACTGAACCAAATCTGCACAATTTACAATAGATCTTTGGAAAACTGCTTTTTACTGTGTGCTGCATCTATAGATCTCTCTCAATTACCCACAGTAAATTTAGGCATTGTACAAGAGCAAATTTTACAGTCCATGAAGAGATGAAGTGAAATCTAGATGAAATTCATTGTGACAGATTCTCAGTTAGTGCCCTGATGTGTCTGTATTACAGAAGATAGACATTCTATTAGCATGGAAGCTCCCATAATGGACTGTGAATCATTTCAGGTAATAGAGATGCCAACTGGAATGACTGAAAAGCACTATTGAATTCCATTAGAGCTCTTTGTTTTTAAATCAGTCATTTCTTTGTGAATATCCTACTATATACTTCTTGACCCTAGCTGAGAGTAATAATTGTGAACTAATATTACAAAACATTAATCTGAGTTACTGTTCAATTAATGTTTCTGTTTGAGGGTTATTTTTAAGCTGTAAATGTGAAGGAGACTGTGGCTTGTATTACAGATATGTATTTGGAGTTGAGCTAGTGCAGAATGCAATTTTCAGTTATATTTCTGTCTCCACTGTATTCAGTCTCATCTCATTAGCTGTAAAAAGACTCGAGTATTGGCTTTTCTTTTTCTAAGTCATCCTACCAGAATAAAATAACTATAATCAACAAATCTATAAAGATAAACATTTTTATAAGAGATGCCACAAATAGTCTTCTTTCATTTAGGTGCTTGGTTAATTATCAGCAAAATAACTAACACCATATCCTGTTACCCAAACAGCCCCACCTTATCTATCAATCATGTATGATTTATCAGACTTGATAATTGCTTGGATAATTAACACAGAACTTAGGTTTATTCAGTGTGCTGAAACCTCAGAAATGCCTGCATAATTGCCATTTGTGTAGTAGATGAAGTTATGAATAATTCTTTTTCACATAAATATGAAGACTGGATGAAGGCAGCACATATTTCCTCACCCATAGCCATTAATGCAGATATCATGTCATATGAGTGCTATGGCCTTGTCACATGTTAACTATATATATATAGTTAAAGTAATTAAAATACAGATCCATAAAAATAAGGGAAAAAAATCTTTCCCTTTGTTAGTAAGCACTGCATGCTTCTTTGTGAGGACGTACAGAAGGAGAATGAAGGAAAATTAGTCTACTCAGTGCTGTAGCAACTGGATTTGAATCTCTGTAATATTCGCACATAAATCCTTTGGGAAGTTATTTAAGAGAGTAGGTTCTATATCTTCTGTCTACGATCATCTATTTTCACATCAGAATGAGCAACATTATCCTTATATGCTAGAGTATCTGTGTCTACAGCTTGAAAATGAGCCTCTCCTTAATGTTGTAATGACAGGTGTAAGATTAACTTTGTTAGGTGTCTAGCCACTCATGCAAACTAAATTAAATTAATGGAACAAATTTCTCTCATAATTAAGATAAAAATTCATGTCAGCTGTAACCTTGCTGTACACTAATTATATACAAATGATTTATCATCTGCTTCGCCCAGAATATTAATCCTCAACTCATTGATAACTGCAGCTAGTGTTAAGAGATGAGAGTTGATTAACTATGACAGATTGGGCAACCACAGTACCAAGTGCCTGAACAACCAGTGAAACCAATAATATTCAAATAGCACTTCTTATTTAAAAATGCATTCCCATGGAAACAGATGCATGTTTAATGAGGGACACAGAGATGATTTCAGTAACGACTGATATTGGAAGAGTGGGCAGAACTAATCAATAATAATTAAGCCCTTAGCCTGGTTAAGATATGGTTCCCTAAAGCAGGTTATATACACATTAGTGAGGTACTAGTTCAGGCCATGTTATAGATAATGTCGTCATGCTTTGCTCTTGATTATTTTCCTCCTGCAGCAGGTATCACATAGTTTGCAGATGTTAAAAAGCCAACAGTCTAGTCTTGGCTCCCACCAGCTCTAATAAAAAGAAGAAAGTGATGCCATCAACAGTCCTTTGAAAGTCAAGTCCTGTGGTAATTACGCTTTGGGAAATTTCTTTATGAAAATGTCATTCTACAGAAAAGCCACCCAACCAACACAGAAAACCCCGAAACAACTCTTGAAGTACCATCTGTTGAACAGGACATTCATTCATCTCTTGGAATATGATGTTATATTTTTCCTTTGGATGAAAATTATTACAATTAACTTGTAAAACCTTAAAAGATATGTTACTTTTTATTTTTGAGAGATGCATTTTTGGGGAAGATTTTTAGTTAATAATGTATTCTTTAATGGAAAAAGAAGTACACAGTATTCCAGACATTGAAGAGTTTCAAGTTTGGGCTTGGGCTTTTTTTAGTGTTAATTCTGTCTCCCCAGGACAGCTTTTTTAGACTAATTGCTCATTGAGACTCAACGAATCCCTGTCAGAATGAAGAAAAAACCCAGTCTTGTACCTAGACATTAATAAGGCACAACCAGCCAGCTAGATGAACAAAGCAATATTGCTGTAAATTAATTACCTTCCTGAAAAGCTGGTGTGTCTGAAGACGAGTTATGTGTGAAAAGGGAACTTAAATACCAATATAAAACTGAAGACAATTACAAAATCAACACAGAGCATGAACCTGCTATTCCCACTGTTAAGGTGGGACAGGCCCCTGTGAAACCCTGTGTGGTGTTGGCACAGGGATATACAGCCTGGCCTGCAGGGAATGTGGCAATGGCACAGCTCAGACTTTCCTGTTGACCAGGCTGGTTCAATTCAGACCTAAAGGATCAAAATCAAAAAACTTGGGTCCTATCCTATGGCTGCTCAATGCTTGGATTTAAGATAGTCAACCCTTCTGAGTCTGCTTATTCTTAGTATGGGGACACCTATTCCTTTGGAACTGGAATGGGTTATTTTACATAGCTACACCAGGATTATGTTTTAAATGGGAATTTGAGCCCTTTCTTCAGCTCCCACATTCCTGAATGCCCACTCAACACCTGACTAAACACAGGTGTTCCTGCATATCTCCAAAGCTTGGCTTGGATAAATATTTGAGCTCCTACCACATATTGTAGAGCCTTGTGAATGCCAGCCCAGCACAGGGATGGGCCAGACACCACAGATGGCATGCTGCAGGTTTGTCAGCACTTTGTGGTGACACTACAGGCTGGTACTGAGCAGACAAACCAGGATGGCCTCTAGAAACACTCAGCACTGCTCGGAGCTGAGCTTCAGCTGCCAAGAGAACCAAAACACCAGAGCCCAGCCAACCCAGCACTGGCAGTCTTGACATGTGGATGACAGAACAGGAGCTGCTTTCTGCCTTGTCAGTATAGATATTTGAATCACTAGCCTAGGAAGCAAATATTCTATTTCATGATAATTTTCAACTTCCCATCCCATAAGGGACTTTCTTTTTTTTTTTTTTTACATTTGTCTTAAGTGCTTCAAAAGAAATTAAAATTCCAGTTAAATAGAAAAGAAAATGTGAACTTTATGGGAAATAAAAATTCAAACATTTCTTTCTCTACATTTTTAGCTCTTTCAAGGCTAATTGCCTTTGAATTTGTAAATGCGGATAATGAGAAGAATCCTATGTATCTGGAATTGAATAGAATATATGCAGAGCAAGTCAAGTACTTGATGTCCAATTTAACTTGGAGTTGGATATCAACTTTGAATAAGAAAAAAAGCCTGAAGTTTTTTTCATTACCTTATCCTTAGGGGATACATATCTGATATGAATCTAATCAACTACAGTATATCGTGATATCGTGGATCCTCTCCACCAATGCTAATGAAGGAACATTCGTGTGGCAGAACAGAGATGGACCATCAGCACTGCAGGTCCAATGTGGTGACCAGACATTGCCCTACACATTTCTATGGAGATTCAGTGGGCGCAAAAGCTTATATGTAAACAGCCTTTCAGGTCTTTGGGATCATGACCCAGAAGCAATAATCACCAGAAATACACTATCATGAAAGCATTAAAGAATTGCCTTGTGTAAAAATTACTTTTTATGAGCAATGTTACGTGTAGTGTGTCACGTGAACCTTCACCTACCAATGCTAACAACATCTAGTCAGTAGGTGAGGTAAGACTATGTCCACATCAAAGCCAGCCTGTACCAGCCACAGCAGACTAGGCTGTACTGCAGCTCCTAGAATCACCCTTTCCAGCAAAGCAAGCAGCAGTTCCCATCAATACAACGTCCCCTCCAATACTGCAGTCCTACTGTAATTAGGAAAACGTAGCTGCTCAGGCAGTTGAAGTAAATAGCTACCTCTCTTTCTCGAGAATATAGGAGTTAATGGACTCATTTCAGGGGAAATGCCAGTGTGAAAGACAGTGGTACTCTGCTTAGTAAGTAAGCTGAAAAGAAATCAGCACTAATTAGAGACAAAGCATGTGGTCATTTAGAACACCTTTTCTAGCAGAAGCTCAGCATGGCCATCTGGCAGTGATGGTGTCTAAATGCAGACTTCTAGGAATGGCTAGAAGGAATCTATATTGATTGGTGATACTTTGGCTAATTGGTGAAGGTGGGAACAAGAAACCCACTGGTAGCCTTCATTACTACCAGTTAGAACTATAGCTGATAGACCTAAATTTTGCTCATACTCACACAAAAGGAGGTACATCACCTTCAGCAGACTTCTTCCAGGTTAACAGGCACAAGGAGTAGCAGATGCAAAATATGGATATTATTCTTGTTCTAAAATCTCTTTTGCACACAGAATTAGTTGTACTTTGAGCATCTTCTGCCCCTCCCACTCAGAGTAAGAAGTGGGGTTACACTGCCTCACCCAGCAGCATCACTTCATTTCACTGATCAGGCTCTGCAAACAATGCAATTATTTCAGAGGAGAGTGCAGTGAGCCCTAGTTTTGCTACTTCTACTTATTACTAAGAAGCATCAAACTACCCAGCCATTTTCCTGCAGCCATCTTTAAAAAAGGCAATGATCTCAATGTGCTGCTAACCTAATGAGGGCTGTGTGTGACAGAGCCATAGATACATTTTCTCACTAGCCTAATGAGCAAAGTGACAGACAGTGAAACAGTTCACACTTGAGTAATTTTCTAGTCATCAGCAACTGCAGTGTTCATGGGAGCAGAAGCCAGAGAAAGGACAGAGATATAGACAATAAATACCCACTGGCTCCATTGGCCAGAATAAGTTATCACTAGGATAAAGGTCTTGGGGCAAACTCCCTTAGGAAATTCAAACAAAAAGAGTCAATTTAAGGCATCTCTAGCAGTGCATTCAATTAAAATTAAATTTAAAACGTAGGATCAGCTGTTGGGCTGTTAGGCCACCTGCCCAAAGGAAGAAAAAAATTAGAGATGTAACGAACCTTTACTCCTGATGTCTGCAAGCTGCTCAGGAATCACTGAGTAGTACCAGCTTCTCACAGCCGTCCGTTCAGCACGAAGTCCAGTTCTCCTTCTTTGTCTCTCACCCCAGTAAGAAAGAAAATAGGAGCAGATAGCTCATTATCCATATTGACAGCAAGTGTTTGCATGAAAAATGCCATCCTTCTTACATATTTAATGTACTGGCAACTTCTTCCACTGAAACTGTTATTTCTCAAGGGAACGTTACTATGAGCCAAGACTTGGAACATCCACTGGCACAGGCTCCGGGACAGATACCAGAAGGAAAGAGCAAAAGCCATTCAGAGCTATGCAGTTCTCCAGGCATTCTGTTGGTGCACCCAACACCTCCCACTGCTTTGACAGTCAGGTATGGGAGTTGAGAAAAGACAAAACCCAGGTGCAAGGGAAAGAGACCTTCCCAAAGATGGGAAAACCAACTGGTCCCATGTTTTTAGCAGTGATAAAATACTATGCCTGCCTCCCTTCCTTCTCTCAGATGGAGAGAGAAGACATAGGATGCCGCTGGGACAAATAAAGTAGCAGCTGCACAGAATCCACCCGCCTAACCCTAGAGCTGCCCCCCTATGAACTGGCCTGCCTCCCTAAGCATAAGGGTCGTTAGGAAATGAAAAGTCTCGTGGTTCCTCACCTGGATCCTTCTGCTATGACCCTTCCTGCCACTCATGGGAACCAACACGTGGGCAGAAGAACAAGTCCTGTTAGCAGGTCGTAAAGGAGAGATCGCGATGCAGCGAGGATTCACTGTATCTTCCAATGATCTCTGCAGCAACAGATGAGCCCTTGTGCAATTCTATCCTACCCTGCAAGAGCCCGGAGAGAGCACACCTCAGGCTCTTCCACGGAGGGCAGAGCAGCCCCTTCTGGCAGGCCTTTCACACAGTGTTAATTGGCTAATTCTCCATAAGACATTTCTGCCCAGGTTTCAGGTTGGTGGAGAAGCGAAGGATTTGCCAGGAGCCACCAGAGGCACAGGAGCAGTTAGCTAGGAACCAAACTCAAAGTTCTGGGCTCTGGTTCTCAGCTCTGGCTGCTTGACCAAAACCCATTTGTCCAAACTCACTGTGGACTTCACCAAACTACTGTTTTCTTTGTGGTTTCTCCTTGCAAGTTTGAAAGTATTCCTTTTGTCTTGTGACAGAAGGCCTGTGGTTCAGGAGGTGAATGGGCTCTGAGTCAATGTGCCTCTGTTCCTCTGCAACATCTCCTACTGCTTCCCTGGGTGACTCTAAGCAGAGTATTTAAACTCATTGCACAACATGTTTCATGTAGGAAGAAGCCAAAATTGCTTCTAAGTTGTTTTATCAGCTAGGGGTAAGCAAATGAACTCTGGGATCTTTTAAATTTAGGGGATTCAGTATGTATCTCTCACTGACTTTCATTTGGGCTCAGCATTCAACTCCTTTAGGCTATTTTAAAGACCCAGAACTAGAAAAAAAAAGTGGCATTTATGGGCACAGCACAAATATTAAATTACTTTGACTAACTCTCCATGTGGAACTGCTCATATGCAATAAAAATGGCAGTGTTTTCCAGTATAAATAATCACTCATTTTTTTAAATCATAAATCATTCATCTTTTGAATTATTTGGGTGTCAGGGAATAAACTGTTAAATCTATATTTAGTATCTAATGCAAAGTTCTGCCTGGTTTCCAGACATACTGCACACGCTTCAGCTGGGAGAACTTGTACTCAGATCCCTTGGATAAAAGTATTTAAATCTGAACTTACATGCTTACTTTTAAAAACTCCACCCAGCACTTAAGGGAACTGAAAATTAGTTAAAAGCTGTTCTGAGCATTTTCAAAAATTACACAGTGGAAGGCATTATAGCTGGAAATGCATTTTAACTAATTTTTCATAAACTTCTTATTTTAAAATTCTGTCTTGGAACATGATAGGTCTGGCCATAAGAGCCACGCACTGGATCACTCAGTGGAGACTGGGAGTGAAGAACTGGTCTTGGTGTGGAAACCAGCCAGTTGTGTCATGGCAATGGGACATGAGGATGGGACAGAGCCTGTGGTGCAGCACTGCAAAGGAGAGCTGTACCACCCGTGTGGTGGGAGGTGACAGCCCACTGTGTAACCTTCACCATCAACACACTGGATCTGACAAGGCTGTGGACCAGTAACCAAACAGGAGCCCAGGTCATTTTCATACCCTGAACCATTTGAGTGTCTGCATAAAAGCCTGTCCTGGGCTAGATGTGGTGCAGCATTTTTAGAGGAGCCTTAGTGAAACTGTTCCACTCCCTGAGTAGAGATGGACACACAGAATCTGCCAAAAAGATGTTCAGCCAGCCAGGAAGTGTCAAGAGGATTTTTTACAGGAAAAAAGATTTGAAGAAACTCAGTGGTTAAGGGAATGTTCATTTTACTTTGTAATTTACCTTAACTGATCCTGTATGTGAACCAAAACCCCCAAGACAGGAAATGTGTGCAAAAGATATAAACCTGTGAAATGGTGGGACAAATAGTTTCTCCTCCTCTAGTAAATGAAACAGCAGCTACTTGGGAAAAGAATCCACGTGTCAAATCTGTAAATATGTTCTACCTCTTTTTATGCTGCTGCTATAATTAATATAAGAACCTTTAAAATTCGTATCTGATACTTACACGTTATAGCAGCATATTTAATTCCAGCGCTACATCCTTCAGCAGATTCTTTTACTTCACTCAAATTACTAATCGTTTAGATTCTCTCTGAAAGTCTTTCCTCCCTCGCTCCCCATGCATGCTTAACCTAATTAACTATAAATGAGAAAAAATGCTATTCACATAAAAAGAAAATGTTAACCTATAAATTATCCAGTGCTCCCTCCTGAGGCTGGCAACGCCTCTCATAGAAAAGCTAAAATGTTGGTACAGTATTCTTGGCTTCCTATCCAGTTTCTGCCACCCAAAATCATTTTATACAACACATTACTCTGCTATTTTGTACATCTGGCAACATTTGCTGATACTAAGTCTTCTCCCATGTTTTCAAGACTACATGAAGGAGGATTTCTAGGATGATTAATTGGAGAGAGAAAATCATTCCTGTACATTTCAAGGAACATTTGCAGAAGACTAATGGTCATTTATGGAAATATGGCCTCTTTACACCCATTAATGTCTTCCAGTGCTCCCTGTGGGTCACACAATTAACCACCCCTTTGTGTTTCTTTGCTGCCATCATCCAAAGTCCCCTCAGTTGTCATCATCAGTCGAAAATTTGCTTTGCCATTGCAAGATCAAAAGCCCACTCAGGTCCATGGGACTGAGATATCTATGAGACAGGATATCTGCTCTGTGTTCCTTCTCAAAATACCGTTTTCTCCAAAGGTTCTCAACTGCATTTTGCCAAATTCAACCCTGACAACCATTTCTTAATATATTTATAAATCAAAATAAAAAGACAATCCTTTTTTCTATATTCTATTCCCATGCATTTGTGACTTTATTTATCCCTCTCTTCAGTGGTGATGGTAAGGGCTTTGCTGTGCCTAGCACAGTATCATTCTGTTCCATTGCTAGAGCTCCAAAGTACTCTCATAATTTATTGTTACTGTCATTAGCGTTACCATCATTTGGAATTACAGTAATCCCTTGAATTTTGTGGGGGTCTGGTCCAGGAGAGTCCTGCAATACCTCAAATCTGCAAAGAGAAGGGGATCATATATATGTAAATGAGCCACGCCCATCACCTCAGACCCAGGTGTGCCCAGGTGCCAGGTCACATCCTGGGCACCACCAGGGATGCTGGGCCCAAGTGAAGACTGGCACTAGGCACATCCAAGGGCATTGACCTTTCCGTCACATTTCCCACAGTTCCCTGCTGTCTGCCCCTATCGCCCTGTCACTGCCGGGCTTTGTGTCAGTGTTTTGAGGGCACTAATAGGCCTTAATGGCTGAGGGATTAGTATTGCACAGTATGTTGCCCTATTTTTTCCCCCTTTTGCCAATGAAAGGAGACTACCCTGGCAACAACAGCCTCTTGCCAGGACATTTGTGTGCACTCTAGTTTGGAACTGGCATCTCACCAGCTTGTGGTTTAATTTGCCACCAGTTCCATCACACGGCTCAACGTTTGCCCCGTGCACTGTCTGTGAGCTCCAAAACAGCTGCATATTAAACTGGGAAGAGCGAGGTGCTTACAAATGAGCTAGGCTGTATGGGTTATAAACTGTGAGTGGAAATCTTTTATATCCTTTCCCTATCATTATCCTTTCTCATTTTGATTTAATGAAAGATAAAACATAAAGTATGTATGTGTTGAAGAAAAGGCACAGTGTTACCAAACTCTCCACGTGTAAGTTATATGTATTATGATTGGTAATCCCATCCATGTAGCGAGCCTAGGCTCAGGAAATGAGTTCTGTTCCCTGCCAAAGGGCTGTAGCCAGACCCCAAGATATCGCCCCTATCCAGAGTTCAGACACCATGAGGAAGCTGATGCTGTTTCAAACGATTTTCAAGTCATTCAGAGGACATTGGCCCCAGGGCCAGGGTGTTTTCACCTTCCAGTGGAGATGTCTGATGCCAAGAATAATCTCTCCTCCCAGAGAGGCAGAAGAGTTACAGCTGTCAGCCAACAACAGGGATAGGTATCTGTTGATGTCTGTGGTTACAGTTTCCTTTGCTATTCCTGTAACTTGTTCCAGGTATTTTATGAAGTGAAATATATCAATACACTGTACTAGGGGAATTTTTTGCCCTTGATATAAAAAGCATAGAAGAAAACAAGAGCGGAAAAGGGGAAATGAGGGCAACAGTGATGAAAACAGGGAGGAATGCCAGATCAAAAAGCTGTAAGTTAAAGAAGAGACAAAATGCTTATCTGTTCATTCCCAAGTCCCTGAAATTTTCCGCATTTTGATGGTGCTTGATCACAAGCTGAGAAGAGATGGGCCATCCAGCTGTGAGGAGACAGCCTCATACCAAAACAGGAAAGAGAAGCGTAACCTCCTTGCCATTCCTGAATGCAGTAAAAGAAACAGAGAGAGAAAATATCAGGAACAAATAGCTGGCATTTTGCTTTAGCTTCCTGCACAGCAAAATCATGTCATGGATTTAATGAGTGTGTGTGCATTATAAGAAGCAGGAAACACTGTCACCACTACACAAATTAGCTGAAATGTTTGTAGGTACGCAAGTCTACTAAAATATCCTTATTAAAGATATGTATAAGATTCAGAAGAAGATAATGCCATCCAATCCTGCCTTACTTTAACATTGCTTCAGGACGATTTACAGCACTTTAGAAGAAAATACAAAAGCTAAGCATGCACATTCACTCATATTTTTACCTGTGCTCTTTACTGTGTTCACTCAAAAGTCTCAATCAGCACCACAGCACCTTGCAGACAGACCCCTGCCAAACTTGTCTCCCTCCCTCACAGTTAATACCTGTATTTTGTGTTCCCTGCGTTTCTCTGGTGCCATATCCATTTCCTCTCTCCCATTTCCCATCAGAGGCTGAGCCTATTCTCCCAACCCCTTGTCAAGGGAGCACCAGCCCGTCCTGCCCTTTTCTACAAACCCCTCATTCCAGTGCCTGAACAACCCCCAACCACTGACATTCCTGTTCACTGCTGAGAGCCCCCTTCATCAAAGGGTTTTCAGGAATACATGACTGCTAAGAATTTTAGTTAATTGGCACTAATTATAGTTAAGGGTAACTAGGGGCATGTTCACAGGGGGGAGGGAGGGCTGAAGGAGGAGAAATATAATTCAGTATGCTCTCAACTCCATACACACACTTAGCTGAGCAGGGTTAATAAGAGCATCAGTCTGGTTCCCGAGCACACAAGAGGTAAATAGAAGCCATTTTTCATGTTTTATTCTGCAGGTACAGTTTTACCAGGGTCCATTTTACAAGTGAGGTAAATGAGTCATAGAAAAAGCAAGTAGCTTGACCAAGGCTTTGCAGTAAGACATTGGCAACACGGAGAAAGTACTGCAGGAAATACTTTCCAGCCCACTTGATCCTCATGAGAATAAAATCTTGCTTTATTTTTATTATCATTGCTGCCATGTAATAGCTACCCTCATCTGCAGTGCCAGAAATTTTAGGCTAAGCTGTGGCACAGCTGCACAATTGAATTTGAATCAATCAATCTTTAATCCCTGATTAGGTGAACACAGCAAGAAGAAAATATCTGAGGGAAAACAAACTTCTACCAGAAATGAAACTATTATTTGCGAGGCTAACGTCCTGCATCAGTTTACAATTGATAAGATTCAGTGAGCAGCAGTGGAAAAATATTAAAAAGTCTATCAGGAGACACTTAGGCGAATATTGTGTTCCAACCTTTGAAATCCAAGCTGTGCCTCAAGATTGTAACTATCTTTTTGCTCCAGAACAACAAAAAAATAAGAGAATTGAAAGGCACGACTACTAAGCAAGGATAAAGGTTGAGTCATAAGCAAATGTCATGTTATAGATTTACCTACCAACAAGAAGCTGGCGGGGTTCAGGTCAGAGGTTAATGAAAGACATCCAAAGGTCATTCCATGATTATGTGAGAGCATGAGTTTAATAGGGCACAGGGACGACAGACATTGACAGAAGATTTATACCAGAGGTGATGACACTGCTACGAATAGTGCTGATAAAAAGAGCCCCAATATCGGCTTGAACAGAATGATGAATGGCACACACGTCCGCTCACACTTCTCATTATAAGCTCCTTCACTCATGGTGGCACTTAGCAGCGTTTATTTACTGTGGTTTGATGGTACTGAGCAGAAGCACAGTATATCTAATACTTTAAATGTAGACTTGCCATATAAAAATGAAACAAGAGATAAGATTAGACCACTGAATAATTGCCCAGCTTTCCTGCAGAGATTATATTCACCGGTGCTAACATTATTTTTTTCCTAATGTTCTAGTGTACGAACAGCTCAAGTGAATTAATTTTCCAAGGCAGAAGGTCAAAAGAAAATAACTGATAAGCGTTGTGCCTGCTATAGAATATCACTTTACAATATTCTCACCTCCTCATTTATCAGATAGAGAATAAGAGATAATATAATAAAGGTATATAAACATATTTTTTGTCACGCCATATTTAGTTTTAGTTCTCCCAAGTGCTATTTTTCCTTATGGCTGTGGGTAGGAAGAGGATCAGAGAAGTCAGCCAAAAACGTCAAAATACAAAACAAAAACCAATCCACAAAAAATCAACAATAAACCTTAAGCCCAAACACAAGGAAAACTGAGACCTGATAAATAACATGCACTGCACCAAGAAACTCCTTTTCAGACTGTTATATATTTATCAAACCATTGGAGTGTGAATTTATGAATAAGTCTTATCATCTTTCAGGCAGCAGGCACAATAAAAATTAGAACTACAGAAAATTGTAGGCATTACAAAAGGTTATTTCTATCAATTCATGTGTATCTGTAGATGGGAATGCCACAGAAGAAAGTTCTGTATGTCTTTCCAGTCATCCCTTCACCCAGAGACAGAGCAGTACTGCATGACGTCATACTTAACATTTAGTTGGACATGGAGAAATATAAATAAACACTTACTCAACCAACAAGTTTTGTAAATAGTACATGTAATTTTGAGAGGTGGAGAGACGTTACATCCTGAGCAAACAGTATCATCCCTCTCCAAGGTAGTTGATTTAGTTACCTCTCCTGTGCTGCCATTATTGTTTCTCCCAGCACAACACATCTATATTTTATCCCATTCCCATCCTACAGTACCTGAATGTCTCTTGTGTAACAGAGCAGTGAGGCAGCCACAGAAATGCACTGCCATCATTATTTTTGTCATTGTTGTTTATTGTGGTCCACATTACAAGCACCATTTTCACAGAGGTCCTTTGGGTAGGCAAAGCCTTATTACAACACAGATGCGAAGTCTGGTCCTAGAAATGTTGCATAATATCACGATTATGCTACATCTTGTGCTCACACATAATGGAAAGATGCTGCTTGTCCCAAAGAGACCTCTCCTCCAGGAGGTAACAGCAGGGTCTCCACAGCTGGTGTGGGGGATGTGTTTGCTGGAGCACTGGGTGCTCCTCTAAAAATGTTGGTGATAGATCTTCCATGTTAAAGAGAGCGTACATGAAACCCCTTCTAAGCAATTACTTGTGTCCAAGCTTACAAAAGCCAATGCCTTCAAAGGGGGGCAGGGCACCCAAATTAAGGCACAAAATGTAAGCATTCCAAAAGCAGGGAGTGAGTATTTCCAATATACTTTGGAATATTCCTTCACCATAGTGCAAATACGAGATGAACAGGGGAAAAAAATTTGCCTGAATTTCAGAAAGAAAGAAATCTCCTGGGTTACCTTGAAAGTCACATAGTGGTATCTCATACCTGAAGGGCACGTGAAGGTTCAGTAGATCCCCCAGGATAAGGGACTTCTGATGGACTCCAGAAAACCAGATGTATGTCAGGCAGAGGTTGCTGGAGTGTCACATCTAATTAATGGAGAGAGTAATTACAGTCACTTACACTTCTGCTTGAGTAGGAGGAGTAAAAAACAAAAAGTGACTGTAAATAACACCTTAGCCCTGTGCAGCACATGAGACCTATGCACTGTGTGAGCCAAACAGATTATAGGAGGTGCTGGCTTTGTACCAACTTCTGCAACATGGTAAACTGCAATTTGAGTGGGAGAAATGTGGGGTTTTTACCAAAACAGATAGTCCATCAACTCACACCCCTGACACGAGTCACAGACTGGCCATTTTTAGCATTGATTCGAGTCATCTCTTTCAACAATGCCCAGAGCAGACGGACATATATACATATACACTTTCATTTAAAGGACCTCCCTCGTTTTTTCAATATTTTCCAAGTATTGCAGAGTAATTTACAAAAATACATTTAACCAACATTTCTCAATAAGAAGGTGCTTACTAATCTTTGACATCTGGATACCTATTTTCTCTTTCGGAAAAAATAACGTAATCAGTTTTACTTAACAAGGCTTTACATGGGGTTAATTTGCAAAAATTAGTAGAAATATATCAGGACGGCCATTAAAAGTGTGGGGGGTACATTCAAATATATGAGAACTGATGAAAATGCAGGAGGCAGAATGGTTTTCCTTTAAAGCTCTCTGATCATCAGTGACACTGTCATTCAGCACCTTTTATTGAGCACTTGAAGCAAATGAATAGAACAGTGTTTCTGCATAGACAGTGCATTTGTTACTGAGGCAGACAATAAAATGTTAGTAAAGCATCTCAAGCAGCTCTACACCAAATGAGGATGAGATTTCTTACTTATGAATAAGAAAAATAAAACTTGAACAACACTCTTTATTTATTATGTAGCAAAAGAGAAGGTCAGGGTGACTGAAATTCTGTGCATAGAGCAAACAGAAACTGTATCACTTTTCTAGAACAGCCACAAGAGACTAAGTTTCATCAGTAGTTATAAGATCATTGCTGGTTATGAAGTTAAGGTCACTTTTACTGAAGTAGAAGAAATTCACTGATAAAAAACATTACTCCTTTTGGCCCAGGTTCTAGTTACAAGCATGTCAAACTACTTCTGAAGTCTCTAATAACACACAGCTAAAATCTCATAACTGGAATAAAACATGATCTTTATTCTGCTGCACCACAAATGCTGGAAAATATTGATCTAAGAGTCAAGAAATTGTATAAGCAGATTACTCTCAAATAGACTGGTGCATGAAATTCCCTTATTGTTTGTAACGCATTTGGCAACTGACACATCTTTGAATTTATTTGGAATGGAAGATCTTCATACAACTCTCAGGAAGCACATATGGGAAAATGACAGTGAAGTGCTGAGAAGTTGGTGCCCTTTCTCAAAGTAATTATGTTATTTGGAGTCCACCCCCTGCCCTGGAGATCCACAAAACAAACTAATTATCAAATAATCTAATCTGCCAGATTTAGACCAAATCTCTAGAAGAATTGATTGCTAATTATAGGTATATGCATGTATATATGTGCATATGTGTATGGACAATATTTTTAATTTAACACTATGAATTTAATTAATTTAGCACTTGAAAAAGCTTTCTTCTGGTAAAGGCCAGAAGAGAAAGTACTGTGACAACAGCCATAAATCCACAGCAGAAGGTCTGCTGGGTAAGTAGCACAGGGCACAAATTGTAATATTTTTCTGTATTTAAAGCATTTGTGTTCACTTTGGGTACATGTGTTTATCTTTATTGCAAGTCCTGGCCTGCTCAGACTACTTCAATTCCTGGGTAATGGAAATACCACCAGAAGCCTGAACCTCATTACCTTGTTTCATAAATGAATCACTGGAGCAAAAAGAAGGTAAAAAACCACTAGGAACAATCCAAACACAAACATAATACTGAGATTTTATTAGTTTCTGCAAAGTGAAAGCCAAATGCCTCACTGGGGTAAATTCACAATGCCAGCAAAAATTGACATCAAAAATGTGCAGCCTAGGAGTAAAGGGCTAAGACAACATCCAGGAACCAGTTTAGGCTGGTGGTGGTTCAGTGTTCCACATCAGCAACACACCTGGACACGTATTTTTCAGTATTTGTGAAGTCCTGTGTTCTTTGGTTCAACTTGTGCACGATAATTCGACTAAAAAAGAATTAAAATAAATCTTCCTCGTTAAACCTTCTTAAACCTTCCTCATTAAACCTTAAAAATATGCAGAAGAGAATATAACTGATTCTGTTAGCAGATCCATTTGCCATCACAGTAAAACATAAATTCAGAAGGTTCATACTCCATGTTCTGGTTGTAACATCAAATCTTACACAACACGCTTTCATCAGAAAAGGTCACGTTGAAGCAGTGGCTCAGAAATTCAGGGCAACCTAACAACTCTTTGCTGACACTAACTAGTGGGTCACTATGGAAGAACGAAGAAATTCTTTATCTTTTCACAGAGATTATAGCCAAGACAGTAAAGTAATTATGAAGGAGGGAAAGCATTTTCATTTTTTAGGCCTGAGAATTCTACAATGCGAATTACATTTAAATTATTTTATGCTACCATAGAATCACAGAATGGTTTGTATTGAAAGAGAATTTAAAAATCATCTTGTTCCAAGCCCCTGACATGGGCAGCGACAACTTCCAGCAGTCCAGGTTGCTCAAAGCACCATCCAACCTGGTCTTTCTTCCTTCTCCAGCACATGGTTCTCCAGTGTTGCCTCTGTGACCCTTAGGCTTCAAAAAGCAAATATATAATCATGCTGACTCATACAATTCCTGTCTTTTTATAGCTTCAGGGAGACTTACACAGAGTTGATTGCAAGTTACTGCTCCATTTATCCCAGTGTTCCTTGCACAGTCAGGTTGCCCAATTCCAGACTTCACTCTTCTCTTGCCAAGCTCCCTGCAGCTGCATCACCACATGCTCAGAGGATTCCCAGGACAGAACGGGCTCCTGCTGCAAGTGTCTGGATTGCAACCTGCCTCTCACTCTGGGGCTTGGCATGAAGATGGTGGGTGAAGCAGCTTCCCAGTGCTCAGCACTCACTGGAGGTCATGGCACGGAGCTGCCAGCACAGGAATTTCTGACTGCTCAGGTGTGAAATAACCAGGAGGGCCAAAAGGGTCACAAATCTAGGGTGAGACACAAGAGCACCATGCTGCTGCCCTCCCTCCTTTATCAAGCTCGGACAGCCCATTAATAACAGCACCAGATATGATATTTTATTGTTTGAAATTGTAGAGATTGTGGGACTAATTGCCCAGCCTTGGAGGGGTAATGCTATTCTAGAGTGTCCCTGCCCAGCCCCAGCTGCAGGCTCAGGAAGGTAAAGGTCTTGCAGGTGCCTGTCACATCTCCAGCTCCATGCAGGTGTCCTGGATGCCTTAAAGTATTTCTAAGACAGACCACAAATCCTATGTTTAGGCACCTGAATCACTCATTGACTGTCAAAAGCAACTATAGCTGATGGAATATATTTCATTAAAACTGCTTTTAATGGAAAATTGTGTTTCTAAGTGAGCTCTTGGTTCTTTTATTTTTGCATTTGCACTGTGTGCTTTCTGAGGGAAAGGTCAAATTTGAGAGGAAGCCGAATACTGCAAAATGGAAATATTTGTTGGAAACGAGAACTTGTGGTATTTGAATTGTCACTGTAAATTTGCAGATTTCCGTTGGCTAAGAGAAATAGACATTTTTCAAGCTGCTCTGTAATGTGTCCTTCCCAGCACTGTCAATGCCAACAGTGATTGCTGTCTGACAGAAGCGCCTGAGACTGCTGCAACACAAACATTCCTCAACGCTGACCCAGATAACCTGTGCTGTTGAACAAATTACATGGGATAACATCATTATCTCCTCATTCTGAGGCCTGAAAGTTAGATGTCTATGAAGTTTGGCATCTTTTCCATCTGCAACAGGTGAAGGAAATGGACTTCTCCAGAAGACAATTTTTTAACTTAAAATAGATACATCAAATGAGCAGAAGAATCTCGCTGTGCGATCTATTTCTTTCTACTACCTGCAGAGGAATCTGGACTGTAAATTCTGCAGAAGTCCATAGAATTATAGAATATCCTGAGTTGGAAGGGATCCACAAGGATCATCGAGTCCAACTCCTGGCCCTGCATAGGACAATCCCCCATATGCCTGAGAGGATCTCACTCTGCCTTTACACAGTGACGGGCAAAATAGGGGTGGGTTATTGCCCTAAATAAAAATAATTTAAAATGACTTGTTGATGGGCTTTGTAGGCAAAATATAAGGTCTGTATGTCTACAAATGTAATGCCAACTGAAATAAATTCAGTCAAGAGTATTGCCAAATGCAATTGACATTTTGATTGCCTGTTAATGACCACATGGCACGCCTTGGGATACTGGGCAGAAAATTTCAATGGTAGTTGGTAGAATCTTTTCCTTTCTTGTGGATCTGAGATGCCACAAACAGAATGAAGAAGAGAGGAGGGAGGGGAGGGGAGAGGAGAGGAGGCCAAAGGGAGGGAAGAAGGCCAGAGGGAGGAAGGGAGGGAGGGAGGAGGGAAATCTGAGTTTTATGGCTGCAGAGAAATTGTTAACCTCAAAACTTAAGTATATTAATTTCCATTCTAACTTCAGTGACACATATATTTAAAATATTTCCCATCAACTTGAGAAAAGATTTTAAGTTCTGGAGCAAGGTTATTTTCCTCCTCAGACCTTGCATTTTTTTCTGTTTGCATTTCTTATGCCATTTTGTCATTCACTCAGACACCTATTTTTAGCTTGATTTGACATTAATTTCCTCCTTGCCCTTTTTGCATATACTTACTCATCTGTACTGACCTTATTTTGACTCTCAGCAAATGACACACTTATGACAGATGCACACACACCCAGGGCTAGAATGCATTCATATGTATTCCTCACGTACCTCCAGGCTCCACACTGTCCTTGCTTCTCACCAGAATTTACCACTGAAAAAATATGCACCCACTGCAGCTCAGTGTTCCAGGTATTCAGTCTGTCCTTTGAATCTACATGTTGTATGGTGCTGTAAAAATATGGTAGGAAGTCTTTAATTTCTAAATCACATATTTGGATGTATTCTAACACAATGATGATTACCTTGCATTTTCAATATCTTATTTAAATGTCACAGTCTTTCAGAGCTACAGCTGTTTGTTGCTCTTTGGTGTGTGATGCAATGAGGTTATCTTGGCAAACTTGTGACTGGGCTGGACTCCATATCTCAGAAACCACGGCTGTGGTTGGCAGCGTTTACTCCCTAGGTAACTATTTTAGTAAATACTGAATAAATATGGAAACTAGATCAGGGCTGAGCCACGCTGGCAGAATGATATAGGGAAAGCCAGGCTGCATTTGTCCATGCAGCACCTTTCAGGACATAAAGGGCTCTGTCCTCTGAAGCTGACAACCCAGCACCTTTTCCAAGTGGCTAAATAAATAAATAAAAATGCCTTTGATGTCAGCCCTAAAACTGTGTATCCCATCGCTAACCTGAGATAAGCACAAGCCCTTTTCATATGCAAGAACGCATGTGATCTGATGGTTTCACATTGCTGCTGTCTCTTTTTCTTTTCCTCTCGAAAATGCCAACAGTGTTGGAAAATCAATTTTATAGAACTTGTCTACTGCTTGCTGTGCTCTAGGCAAGACCCCAGACTAGTTCACAGCACGCTGGCTCTTTGTGCCCAACAAGCTCCCTGTGTGCTGCAGGACTTGTCAGCTGTGCTGATCTCTGCCTGTGACCAGCTGCGTGCTAACCCAAGTGGATACTACACCTTCTCCTGTAGAGAGCAAAAAACAGCCTCTTCAGCTGGTGAGATAAAAGGCATTTATGGAAAATGTGCCCAGTTCTTTAATTCTTCATTTCAGCCTTCCAGAAGCCTTCTGTGTGCATGGACAACTTCCAAGGAGGTTTTGAAAGAGATTTATATTCCTGAAGAATATTTAGAATTTATAGTATTTTTTTGTTTGTTTTACAATACTAGCTAAAGGCTCCAGATGACAGCAGTACTTGATATAGTTGTCTGGAATGTGGAATGAGGAAGGGACATGCATCCCTTGTTGCAAAACTGCTGTTGGTCATCAGCAATGCTTCAGCACAACTCACAAACAGGATTCTGCAGAACTGCTACAGGGATGCCATAGATATTTAGGATCTGCAGGCCATGCTTGAAAAGCTCTACAGACATTCATTCATACACCTAAGAGAAAGCAAACCTGGTCTAATTCCTGGGAACAAGACTCCCACCCTGATGTTCTTCCTACACTGAATGCACTCTGTGGTTACCCCACAACTCCACACAGAACAGGCAGGTCTCGGGAAAGAACAACTCTGGAAGCCCTACCAGGAATTGGCTCCAGACTTCTACAGAAGGCTTTTTCTTCTGGTACACATAGACTTTTCCTAAGTTACACAAACATATAGTTCCAGAAACACCTGATAATTTTATCATGGATCACCACACAAAGACTCAGTAAAGGTTTCCCACCTACTCCCTTACTGTCTCTCTCTCTCTGTCTCATCCATGTATTTCTTACCCTTTCTTTACGGTTCTGCCATGGACATGCCTTCAGCCAAGCCTTGGCTCACTCAACCAGTGTACCAGGAAGCTCTGAAAGCCTTTATAAAATACAGCTTTTAAGAAGCTGCTGTTAGGGAGATGAGACCAATCCCACTTTTTCTCCATGTGTCCTGTAGGCTCCTCTGCTTTGTACAAACTTTCCCAAGTTTTCCATTGCGACATTTATTATATCCAGAGCACTACTGATATCCCAAAGCTAAGTCCAGAACATTCTGTATCATCTTGCTCTGCAGCCAGTGCAATGAAAAAACTCCATATAACTTTCAAAAAGTGATGATTTTCCCATGATGTTTCATAGCAATTCCAGTCAAAGTCTGAGCAAGTGACTTTTCTCTGCAGGTCATACCTCTGTCTCCTTTGTCTGCAAAGGTATTTGCTGATGTATTTGTTTTGGCATTTCCAAATCAGATACATTTTCACATGCTTTTCCCTCATGCTCCTCCCATTTTTGTGCAGCAGGACATTGTGCCCTGTAGGATAACCAGATGGTTAGAAGGACTGAGCCTTCAGCTGGTGTAAATTTGCAGCGCCATGAAGTCCTTGGAGTTACACGGATTTACACCAGCAGTGGTTATTTACTTTCTCACAGATTAGTCTTAATACCCCCCTATTAATATGGCTAATATTTCTCATATGATCCCTTTAATTTTTGTAAGAACTAAGCTCCTATAATTTTATAGTACCAACCACAGCAGCAGACGTAACTGCAACTAATTCAGATTTATATGTACACAAATAATTTCCTGATTACACATAGAGATTCTAGAGAATTAAAGATTCAACAATCATTTGCAATCTCCATCTACTTAATCCATACCTTCCTCTCTAATGCACACACTTCATGTTCCCAAAGTTGCTGATTTCAGGCTTTCTGATGGCACTGGTCTTTAAGGCACAAAGAGATGCAGCACTTTGCTCTGCCTCAGGCATACAGCTGGGCAAAGGCATTTATGTATTTGACTTTCGAGTTTAGAGAAAACTATTTTATTTGATTAAAAATCCCTTTTGTCTTTCTCGATCCAAACTTTGGAGTTCAAGTGCAGCAAATTAACTATCTTAACCACAGTCAGGGCAAGCAACTCAGCAGGAATTACTGAGAATAAAAAGACTTTGTTTCTGTGTGACAAAACCCAAAGTTGAATGATTTGAAAATTCATTTATTGCTCATCTGGACCACAATAGGTTTCTGATTTCTCCCATTTCAATTCTTAATATGTCTATTATAGACCCATATACTCCGCTCTGAGTTTCCATGTTCGGTGATGCTGTTGTTTTCAACATACTTGCACAAAGAAAACACAGTTATCACTAAAGATGCCACTGTAGTAAATAGGTACAAATTCCATCTCACACAGTAATTATTGAACCGTGGCAGGCTTGGTGCTGTGCCCACTTCCTGGGGAGCTTGATCCAGTGCTCAAACACCCTCTGGGTGAAAACCTTTCTCCTGATATCCAATCGAAACCTCTCTTGACTCAGCTCCAGGCCATTTCCTGGAGTCCTGTCCCTGGTCCAGAGAGTGAAGAGATCACAGAATCACACATGGGATCACGGGATATTCCGAGTTGGAAGGGACCCACATGGATCATCTAGTTCAACTCCCAAGTGAATGCCTACACAGGGATTGAACCCACAACCCTGGAGCCATGGGCACCACACTGTCCATCTGAGCCTCCCATCATCTAGACCATGTCACTGAGTTCCTCATCCAGTCTTTTCTTAAACACCTCCAGGGATGGCAACTCCACCCGCTCCCTGGGCAGACCATTCCACTGAGAGGTCACTCTGTGAAAGAGCTCTTCCTAACATCCAGCCTAAACCTCGTCCTCATGGTGGTGTCAGCCTGAGAGAAGAGATTTACACTCACCCGACTGCAACCTCCCTTCAGGTAGTTGTAAACAGCAATGAGGTCACCTCTGAGCCCCTTCTCCAG
>WEKX01000894.1:94921-133429 GCA_013390025.1 Pitta sordida
CGGGGCAGCGGTGGCACCTCCTGCCCCGCTGGGCTGTCCCGGGCCCGCCGGCCGTGCTGGAAGGGCCGGGCCGGGCAGGAGGGGCTGGCGCTGCCCGGAACTGTCAGGGCTCCCCAGGGTCTGGGGCAGAACCGCCGCGCCCGAAGGAGGGGATGGTTTGCTTTTAGCGTTCCCTCTCAGAATAAGGTGGGGGTTTTTCCCATCTACTGCGCGGTGTCGCTTCAATAAATCCCCTCTCTGTCGGCCCCCGGCCGTGCCCGTGTGTGTGTGCGCCGTGTCCGCGGCTGAGTCGCTCCGGCAGAGCACTGGGGAGCACTTGCGGGACGGATTGTCTCGTTAGCAGACAGTTAAGTGTCTTAAGTGTTTTGAAAGAGTCTAGAGTGATAATTTACTTTGCGCAATGCCAGACACCTTGTATGGGCCTCGCAGATCGTAGAGAATGTGCTCTGAGGGTGCGTTTAAGAGCTGGGGCTGAATCCATGTGCAGTCGAGGAGGGGAAGCGCAGCTGATTTCCNGTAAACAGCAATGAGGTCACCTCTGAGCCCCTTCTCCAGACTCAAGAATCCCAGTTCCTGCAGTCACTCCCCATAAGGCTTGTTCTCCAGTCCTTTCACCATCCTTGTCACCCTTCTCTGGACCCTCTCAATCAGGTCAACATATTTCCTAAACTGGGGAGACCAGAACAGGACACAGCACCTAAGATGTGGTCTGACCAGCTCCAAGTACAGGAGAAGAATAACTTCCCTAGTCCGACTTGCCACAGTCTGTACCTGCCCCTTCACTTCCCCTTGAGAGGATGCTGAAGGACACAGTGAGGTCTCCCCTCTGTCTCCTCTTCTCCCAGCTGAACAAACCAAGTGACCTCAGCCGCCCCTCGTAAGGTTTCCCCTCCAGACCCTTCACCATCCTCAACGCCCTCCTTTGGACGCTCTCTAGGAACTTAGTGTCTTTTTTCCTGCTGTGGTTCCCAGAACTACACACAGAACCCAAGGCGAGGTGCTCCAGCCCTGTTACTGTCAACTTCGCGGCGCTCCCCTGGGCTCGCTCCAGCAGCCCCAGCCCGGGTACCCGGGGCCTTTCCCAGGCGGAGCAGCGCGGTCCCGCAGGGTCCCGCCGCCGCATCCCCGAGCTCTGCCGAGGCTGCGCGGGGCGGGGACTGGGGGAAGATGGCGGAGGCCGAGTGAGTGCCGGGGTGCGGAGGGGCCGGGCCGGGGCTGCGGAGCCGCGGGTGGAGGGGACGCGCCGGNTAATTTACTTTGCGCAATGCCAGACACCTTGTATGGGCCTCGCAGATCGTAGAGAATGTGCTCTGAGGGTGCGTTTAAGAGCTGGGGCTGAATCCATGTGCAGTCGAGGAGGGGAAGCGCAGCTGATTCCCTGGCAATGCCGGGCCTGGAGCTTTCAGTGGGGGGTTCCAGTTGTGAATGTGCACTCCCAAGAGATGAAGGCTTAGCAGTCGTGTTGGTTCAATATGTGATCTCTCCCATCCGAGAGGAAACCCTCAGTAAAAGGTAAGACATCGTCTCCTCTTTCTGCAGGCACAGTAGCCCCCCAGTCCAGAGGAAGGAGGTGATGTCATTTTTAGAGATCTTAATTTCATTTTCATGAAAGGTGATGATAGTAAATACTTCTGCTGTGCCAGAGCATCATGAGCTTATGCTGTCCAAGGCACTGTAGAATCTCATGAGCTTTGATCACCTTGCTCTGTTCCTCCATTGCTCTCTGCTATGTCAGAAGGCCTCAGGGTTGATGGAAAAATCTGGAAACTGGAGTAAAACAAATAAGAGTGGTATGTGTAGGGCGAGAAGCCACCAGGTGGTAAGTACTGCTTCATTATAGTTTGGGACCTTGAATGACTCTTTAAAAACACCAGTGTGCCCCACCCGAGTGCCCTTGTGGCCAGCTGTTTACCTGGTAGTAAAAATCTGTTGCTGGTGCCTAACATGACTTACAACTACAGTGGTTGGTTGTTGGGGTGCTGAAGTCACTGAAGACTCACGAGTTTAACTTGTTTTCTTAGGCAAGACAAAGCTAAGAAGGGATATAAGAGTTAGAAAGCCCCCATTAGGCAGAGTTTGTAATTGGGATCTACAGCCTCCAATGCCATGTGCTGAAAAGACTCCTGTAAATTCTGCGAATTCCTGTGACCACCTGGTTGACAAAGCCCTCAGGGACACAGGGGAGGCTCTCAGCTGAATAGTGATGTATGTATTTGTGATTCTGTGCTTTCCTTCCTGGAGGCTAAACATGTTATCCAAGCTCCAGTGCCATACCATCCAGAGGAGGGAAAAAAAAAATCTGGGGCACCTCCTTTTTGCTCGAGGGAAGTGTGTTGCAGTGGAGTCAGGAAGCAGCACACTGAGAAGCCAGACACCTTAGTTGTCCTCTGTGCCCCAAGATGTGTTCATGATTACAAGTTAACAGTGGAGAATCAGCTGTGTAGAAGAGATCCTGTATTCTTGGAAGACGCTGCTGCCTCCCAAAGCTGCCAGGGGGAAGTTACATGTGATCAGAACTCTTTTTATTCTTCTTTTTTTTTTTTTAACCTGTTAGAACTTTTCCTGTATGGTGGAGAATGCCCCAGTGTGACCACATCTTCTGTGCAGTTACCTAGAGTATATTAACTAGTCTGGGTGTATTTAAATTCCCTTTTGGCTTTCAATCAGGAAAAGTGAATGGTGTGTCCTCTGCTCTGCTGCTGCATCTTCCGAGAGCTTCCTAGGGGTCTGCTGGAGCTGGGGAGGAAGGGGGATGGATGTTCTGGTTTGGCTCCCCATGTGCCATAAATAAGAGTTAGCAGAAGCCGCCACCAGTTGGCAGTTTCAAATCTAAAAACAATGTCAGGGCTTTTTTTCTGAAGTTCCAGGTGGCTAAGCTGTCGATCAAACTTGTTGTTGTACATGAATGTGGCACTGAATCCATGTATAACAAGACTATTGATGGACAGGGATTTTTTTTTTTTAAAGAGGGATTGGGATGAGAACTCTGCCATTCCTGTAGTGCCTGCAGTTACTCACGTAGGACGCTGCACCTTTTCCCTTTGCCCTCAGGCACTTTTGCGCTTGATTACAATTACAGTTTAATAATGTCTGGTAGTTTGCACCAAAATTGTGTTACTTAGGTAAATATTTCTCTGTATTGAGAGTACTGTTATGGTTTGTGGACTTGTTTGTTCTTACTGGGGGTTATAAAACGGGTGCTGAGGGATTGTTGAAGCTCTGATTCCATCCTGAAAATTATTTCTCAGATTTCACTTTCCAGTTAAGAAGTGTTTTCTGGCGTCTCTTCAAGAAGAGATCTATGAACCTTTGTGGCTGACTCAGAGTTAAGGGCTGTGTTTACTTGCTGCTGAATTACATAATACCCAATTGTTGCTTAAATGCAGGGAGAAAAACAATTTTTTGTTACTACAAAGGAAGCCTTTCTTCCATCTGATACCGGTTTAATTTCTTCACCTCCCCACTGTGGTTTCACATTCCTAGCTGTCCCATCCCTCCTCTATCTCCTAATAAACAAACCTATTTGTAAAATCTGTTTTCGTTGTGAGGCATTTTTGTAGCTGTGGTTGTTTCTGCTCTCAAATGACTAATTACCACTTCAGAAAATTCAGAAAAATATATAATAGACATTTTTTAAATCCAATTTCCAAATAATTATAGAGGTGTATATGTAATGTTTCTTACATCTGCATTTCATTCTTTTCTTCTTATTTTTCAGGGTTTGGTTGTCTCCTAAATGAAGAGTCAAAATACCAATTGCAAGTGAATCCTCCTCAGTCAGCCTGTTGGATGTCTCTGAGAACATAGGAAGTCATGGCAGAAAATAATGCAATGCCAACCTTACCAAAAAAGTGTGGCCCATATATTTCATCTGTAACCAGTCGTGGCATGAATTTGGTCATTCGTGGTATAGTGCTGTTTTTTATTGGCGTATTTCTTGCACTAGTATTAAACTTGCTTCAGATCCAGAGAAACGTTACTCTCTTTCCCCCTGATGTGATCACAAGCATCTTCTCCTCAGCTTGGTGGGTACCACCTTGCTGCGGCACAGCCTCAGGTAAGTTGTTGTGAGTGTATGCCTGGCATGGAGAAAGTCGGGAGGTAGTTAGTTACAAATAACTATATGAAGGGTGGGGGAGATAGAAACTTTTCTTCCAACATCACTGCCCTTTTTGAACTCTTACTGTCCTCGTCTCCTGTGTGTACACAAACATGCATGCATCCAGAAGTTGTTCCTCTGCTAACTTGTCTCACTGTACTATTGTTAGCAGAGCATAACCTTTGCTTTTTGCTGGGTTAGAGTGCAGGTTTAACAGACTTGAGAAGGTGGTGCCACTTGTAACCTGGAGGCTTGGTTACAGAAGTGTGCTCTCAGACAGCCCTGAAAATACCCTAGCAGTGTCAGACTGGGCAGCACACAGTGCCTTGTTTGAGCACAGCAAACCACCTTGAGAAATACTCCGTTTTGTGGCCCAGCTTCCCATTCATTCCCTTGTTCCAGTCGGCGGTACAGCTTTCACTCCTTGAAGCTGGGAGCCCTGCCTGTGTCTCTGGGGCTGAGGCCAGGCATGAAGCTCACAGCTGTTGAGGCACAGTGCAGAACAGAGCACCTTGGATGATGTGAACATGCTCCATTTCTCCCATGACCTCGCAGGGAGTTGAAGCTTGTGTGTGTTTAGCTAGTTTAAGTGAGATGTCCACTGTAGGTAGTAAAAAAAATATCCTTTGCTCCTCTTCCTTCAAGTATCAAGGCAAATTCCATGTTACAAACATGATGGAATTTGACATGGCTGTGAAAATCACTGGTCCTGTGGGCCAGTTTCATGCTTTACTGAGAGAATATTCTTAGCAGCTTTATTTTATTTCTGCTCTGGTAAAACTGTTAGTTGCAGGTGGTATCTTCCTAGAGGTCAGTTTTAATAAGATTGAGAAGCTCATGATTCTGGCTATTAATGTGAGCCAACAAATTTGCTTTCAAGGTGTCGTCCCTGTTTTGCTGATGGTAATATTTAAGCCTGTTTTTTTCCTAGTAGTCTAACTGCTTTTTTTAATACCTTCTTGAAATACTACACTCCAGATGTCATAGAGGAGCTTCCTTTGAAAGGGAACCCTCCAAACAGCTTGTTGAATATGTCAGTGGAAATGCATTTGGCACATTATGGTGGCCTGTACCTGTTGTCTGAGTCCTCTTCCTCTTGTCTTGCCGAGATCATTGATCAGGTTTTGGTTCATATCCTGCATTTACTGCATTTTAATTTTACAGTTTAAACTGGTTGTCTTGGCAAGTATTTCTGGTAGAGGTTTGATCTTTTATATGTGGAGTAGTGGGGGTTGAAATGCAGCAGCAGCAATGCACAAGGTTTGCAGTGTTCACTGCAACATTTGCACCATTGGCTGTTTGCATTGGGCTGCACCTTGTGCTCTCTTGGGTCATCTGAGAACACTGTAGCTGTGAGTCAGAACTTGTGAAGGGCAGGTCTTGCCATCATCTCACAAGAAACTCATGGGACTTTCTGGATCTGTTGGGTTGGTGATTTTGATGGAAAGACTGGATATGTCTTGTATAGTCAGTCACCTGCTAGGCAGTTGCACTACTTGATTTTAACCCACCTGATTTAAAGATATTACAGCCTTAATTGGCTTTTCCCAGCAGGAGTCACCCCTTTTGAGGTGTTCAGGTTCTTTCTTTTTCATTATGAGTCTTCTCCATTTTCTTTCCTTATCTTCTCTGCTAGCATACATACAGGGAACCTCTGTGCTAAATGCTGATAATTCACCCATTTTCTTACCATTTGTACTTGCACAGCCTTCCTGGAATTGACATGAACGTGTCTTTGCAGTATGGTTTATTATTATGAATAGAATAAAGGTATTTTGCATATTTATAATCAGTGGTAATCGGGGCTGCATTCAGAGGAGTCCTTTCATCCATCACGGTTATTAGTCATGAGTTTGGCCCAAGGCCTTTGGCAAGAAAATTGCTCAGGGAGATTTTTTTTTTTCCACTCCAGCTTTACTGATGATTTATTTTCCTGAATCCTGGAGATCAGTTTCCTCTGTGGCAGAATAAAGAGCATTTGTGATGCTACCCCCAGCAGTGCGCTGGACCGAAGGCACTGGAGTCTGTATCGATGGCTCAGGCTCTGCTGTGCTGCTGCAGCACAAGTCTGACATTAGGCACTATTATTATTCCTTGGTGGGGCTGGTAACAGTCTTTTTAGCTGCAGTTGAAGTAGAGAACACATTTATGAAGAAATATTGGAAGAGCATTGCAGTTCCCTGGGGCTGGAAGTCCTGTTTGCTTTCTGTACTCAACAGCTACTGTAGGCTCTTGGCTTTCTCTCTTCTGAGTGAGCTTGATAGCAGCATTGAAGAGAAAAACATTATCCAAACAAAACCTCCTTGTAACAACAAAAGAGAATCCAAAATATTGATGTTATGAACCACATTCTGCATGTGCTGTGGTGTGTTTTTCTTGTAGTTATTTAAACATGGATGTTTGATATATGGGATTTTCAGAAGTGCCAGCCTGGAAGATATTACTGCTCTTTCTGAACTAAATACGGATTTTGTTGTGGGGGAGAGCTCTGTCATCCTCTGCCCCTAGTTAAAATTGTCTCTGTGTCGCTGCTTCTGCCAGATCACTGCTGCAGTGGGTGAAGATGATGCTGACGTTTTACATTTTTTTTTTAAAAATTAGAATTTAATTCTAATTTGAAATTCCTCTTCTTTTACAATGTAATTTTTTTGTGCTTTTTTTTTTTTATCCTTAAAAGATCTGTTCTGCTAGTGACTGTCGTTGTCAAAGTCTAGATGGTCTTTATTTTAGTTGGATGGTGGCAGTGCTTAACTTCTGGGCCTTTTTTCTTTCCTGTCTCCACAGCTGTGATTGGGTTATTGTACCCCTGCATGGACAGACATCTGGGGGAGCCACATAAGTTCAAGAGAGAATGGTCCAGTGTGATGCGATGTGTAGCAGTCTTTGTGGGAATAAATCATGCCAGTGCTGTATCCTGGATTCAGATGAAATTGGTGATAACAAATGGGTTTCCATGAAAGAACACCTCATACAGTCAGTCATAGGAATTGTTGTTAAAGATAACATGCAGCATTTTTGCAAGGGAAATTTACAGTATGTGTTGGTGTCAAACTGCTGTAGCAGTATTGGAGGTGATAAGTCTCACCTCTTTTTGTTCTGAAAAATGTTTTCGTTAGAAATGTCTCGATATTGGGCTTTGTCTTAGAGTATTTATTTTCTTTTAATAATTAAAGGACATATGGGAAAATGTTCATGTGGAAGGTATTACAGAAAAGTGCTGTAAGAAATTCCAAACTGATGTCCTTTTAGCACCATAGTAAGAGGCTGAAGTTCAGCCTTGAGATCTTCAGTACAGCACATGCACTTTGCAGAGAATGGGGAAAACTCAAGATCAGGACCACCCAACACAGAGAAGCATCCTTACCCATTCTGCAAGTGCTGCCTGCCTTGATGCCAAGAAAGTAGTTCCCGTTCCTGTGGTTATTCAGTAGAGTCAGTACATTATATTCCTAGTTGTGTAGCTGCTCAGATACATCCTCTCACAAGTGTGCTCACAGCCTCTGAAAGAGCTGGGGACATGCTGGATGACAGTGCTTTTCTCATGGACTGCTGCACCTTTCTAGCAGTGCTGCAGTGTAGTCGTGTCTGACAGAGGAGGCACTAGGCAAAACCAGGATCTGTTTGTGAAAATTAGAGTCTTGTAAATTAATTAGAAAGAAAATTGATAATTTCTGAGGTGCTGCTCGTCTCCAGCAGTGTCAGCTCCAACACAGTTCACAAGAAGTTCTGATCACCTGCTACTGAATCATCTCATTCCCAGGAACACAGGTCAAGTTAAGTGAAAAATGGGAGAGCAGGCTGAATTCCCACTGAAGTGACTTGGCTCTCGGATGGGCTTTGTTGTTGTTTGGTTTTGTTCTTTGTTGTTGTTTGGCCAGATTAGCTGGAGGTGCCAAGTTCGCTCCCCGTGTCCCTCACAAGCCTTGCTCTCTTTGCCAAAGATACACAAACCTGATCCTGTGGTTCTCACTGACCTGGCCTGTGCCTGTTGGGTGAGCACGTGCAACTCCTCTGCTTTTAAGAAAGAGGAGATTTGGCAGCTTCTCTCTGCATGGGTCTCATTTACAGCAAACCTTCTGCAGTGCTCTAACAGCTGTTACCCATATTCCAGGACATCAGTAATGTGCTGTCTGTATTTCCTCCTTGACAACTTTCCAGACTGCTTTCTCTTCAGCTCTTGCCAGTTCTGCACGTTGCCATATTTGGTGAGGGTTTTGGTCTTGTTCGACACTTTTCTGGTGCTATTGATTTTTATCCTGTAATTATTTCATTTAGTTGAGTTTCTTTGTAATTTCCTCTAGGTCTCTCTCCAGATTTTTGTGAGAAAATAGAGCACTGGTTTTTATATTGTCGTCCCATAAATTTGCTTTGAGGCTTGTGAAACTTGACAGCCTCGTTTTTAATTATCTGTTTTGGACAGGAATAGGGAGGATGACTTAGTGTTTCCAAAACATTTTGAAGGATATCTGCAAAGTTATCTGGAGTGACTTCACACTTGTGCTCTAGAGTTGACAAAACTGACTTTGGGTGTTGATTTACCTGAACACTTCCCAGTAATATTTACATTTTGTTTTTTAGAAAACATAAATATTTTAATGTTGAGCTGAATATAAAGTACCATGTAAATTAAACAAAATTACAATTAAGTAACAGTGATAATTACCTGGGCTTTGGTAAATCCCTGTCATTTGGGGAAGTCTAATGCTAGATTTAAGGTTTTGTATCTAGTTTAATAAAGGACCAGGTGAGGATGAGAGGTCCTTTATCCAAACAGTAACATAGACATTATGTGTCTGTATAACGTGCTTGCATTCTCTGGTCGGTATTGAATCTCTTTGCTCATATACAGTGACCAAACCCTAAAACATGAAGAAGTGTAAGTTTTTAGTTTCCTATATTGACAACCATAACAAGGCTTGTTTCCTCACACCTGTAGCTGTGTGAGAGCTGATACAGCTAATGCTGTATCTTCTTATTTTTTTCTGCTGTGCCAAAATATGATAAAATTAAAAAAAAATTGCTTTACACTTGTATATGGTATTTACAAGCTTATCCTTAACAACTAACCCAGAAGGTGGATTTTGCCAACAATATCCAGTTGTCTCTCACATTAGCAGCCCTGTCAATTGGGCTGTGGTGGACATTTGATAGATCACGAAGTGGCTTCGGTCTTGGAGTGGGAATTGCTTTCCTGGCCACGCTGGTATCACAACTTCTGGTCTACAATGGAGTTTATCAGTAAGTTTTTACTCCCTTACGGTTAAATGATAATGTTCTGAAGCTGTAATACAAAATGAGAGTAACTGAAAGGGTGTAATTTGACGTGATTTCCAAAGGTGTCAGCACCTAATTTTGAGCATAGCATAAATTGGGCTGTTTATGAAAGCTGTTATGTTTGTAAGGGAGAAATCTAGTTGGAAGTTGCTAATTGAAATAAAATTGCTGCCTTACCAACAATGTACCATGCTTTTTTCAGTTGAACGCATGCAGTTATAATCAGTAAGAAGTTTCCTTGGTTGTTTACTGCAAGTAATTTAATTTCTATAATATGTATCTTTTTGAGTTGAAATGTCCTAATATCCGTGGATGTGCCCCATGGTTGGAGGACTCTCTGTATTGCTCAGAAATCTGTGTTCTTTTGCAGGTACACATCTCCAGATTTCCTGTATGTCCGATCCTGGTTGCCATGTATTTTTTTTGCTGGTGGAATAACTATGGGCAATATTGGCAGGCAGCTGGCAATGGTGAGTTTGGGCAGGAGGTTCATTGCCCTCTAGTCAAAGCTGAAATGTACGTGTCGTTTCTTCCTCCCTGTGTACCAACCAGCCATTTGACTTGAGGCTCTGCAGGGAGGTAGAAATCAGTAATCATTGCTGATTTACACTCTCAGTTTCATACCTTTAGGTCCTGAAAGGACCAGGAGCTCAATAAGAGCTCCCATGTTTGAGGAGAAATCAGGCCATCCCCTAAGTCTGACCTGCTCTTTCCGCTGCTCAGTAAGACAGAAATTGCAGCCACCAGTGTGTGGACAGAACTTAAGGAGACCAAGCTTATCCGGATGGGGATTTGAAGGAGCTATTTTATCACCCATTTTGTAGAAAAATCACTTTCATGTGTCTTTATTGTTAATTATGTAAATTGATATTTTGTCAACTTCTGTTTTTCAGTATGAGTGCAAAGTCATTGCAGAGAAGTCTCACGAAGACTGAGAGGAAACAACTTGCACGTTTTAAACAGGAAAATGTCTGACAAATGACTGTTGGAGGAGCATAAGGAACACTTGACTATGAAATTGCCAAAATGCAATTTTTTTCCCTTAAGTGGTATACTTTACTGCAATCTGTGATTGCTGCTTCTATAGGAACCTTGATGTCTGATTTTGATTACTGTGAAGTTACAATAGTATGCAATACATCTGACAATATTGGTTCAATTATAGGATTCTTTTTTCCAAATCTAAACAATTTACCATAAATTCCTGTCTGTCCATAATGTTGCAGTGCCAAACTGAACCTTTGCACTATGTTTCTGTAGCTGAAACTTCTTGCTTCACTTTAGCTTGAAAGTTTTGAGGAATTTGTTCTTAACAGCTAGTGAAAGACAGGGGGATCAAATTTAGGAATGAAGATCTCTTTCCATAATTTCTTAATATCTGTATGAAATTTATGGATTACAGGTGAGCTTTGATGCAATAAGTAACTGATTTCTGCCTATTAACACAGTGTATCATTCTTCTTACTCACATTACAGGTGAGGAAACAGTACAGGTTTTGTGGGTTATTGCTGTAGCATTTCATTAGTCTGTGGAATGTGCCCAGTATCACAGCAAAAAGAAATGGAAACTGAGTCTGGAAATTTTTTTGCTGTTTTTTCCCTACTACAACCAGTGTACATGTTCGAATATGAATTTATTTGAACTATCAGGTGTGGACAGATTCTGAAACTACTTATGTGCACAACATGATACAATTCAGGTCATTCTTGTACAATCCTTTAAGCTGACTTGTGTTGATAGGAAACAAAAACCTAGTGAGTTTTTAATGCGAAACTTAATTCTGCTGCAGTAAATCAGCCACTACCATATAGTGTCATAAACCCCTCCATTACCACTGTTACCCTTGGTAGCCCTTGCCTGCCACCTGCTCTGTTGGCAGGGATCAGCAGGAGGAGGCCAGGCTGTATTTTGGGTACCGATGTAGCCCTTCTTTCTGTAAATGTGTCCAGGCAACTATAAATGCAATTGTTCTCATAGCAATTTACAGAAATGCTGTAATCCCTGTTTTACAGATACCTGTGCACAGAAGGCCTGGTAGGACAGCGAGCTGAAGTAGGCTGTATGCTAATCAGTTCCCTTCTTAAGAAGGATTTTAGTTTGTGACCCATATTTTGGGGCATACGTGGCATTTCCTCATGGCTTTGCAGCTCTCTTTTAAGACCGTGGGATAGAAGAAGTTGTGCAAGAAGGCAGAAAGCAGACTTCAAGAGAACACTTAACCTGTGCCTGCAGTGAATTTGGCATGGGATGTTTCCACTTCATGTTTCCCCTTCTGTCTTTGTTGATGATGTTTTAATGTATTTGTTTTCCTTCTTTGTCTTGAGGTACTGTTTTTTAAGTCTCCCATGACAGGTTTTTAAGACATGTTACAGTCACCTAGGGAGGCTGGAGTTGGTCCAAAGAGCAAATGTTTAGACAAGTTTTTATTCATAAGTGTGTGAATGTGTTGTACGTGAAGCTTGAGCTAGGCAAGTCTTTTTCAATCTGCTTACCTCCAAGTCTGAAAAGTAAGGAATGGAGTGGTCACAAAAGGGAAATGTCCTGAATGGTGAATCGTAAAAAATAAAAAGTGGGTGAGGTACAAAGAGCTTGGTTCTGCAGCTCCACAGTGTCATCAGCTTGTTACAATTCCATGGCGGTTCAGCACCTACAGCACTGTCACAAGGTAATGTTTCAGGAAACCACATTCAGGGGTGCATTGCTTTAAGCAGAGGTAGAACATGTTTTATTACGTCTCTGACTAGAGATTCTCCTAATCAAACCATATGGCAGTAAGAAGCATTTTATTAATACAACCAAGGAACTTGGCATGAGCAAACGATGAGTTTCCTTAGGCAGGCCCTGGCGATTCTCTGAAGAAGGTATTCTGTCCCTTCTTACAGTATTTCACCTCATCCACCTTCAAAAAATGCCTTCAGCTTGGTGGGCAGCATGATAAGTCCCTCTTGATTTATCAAGGCATAAGTGGCATAAAAATTCGTATGTTTCTTACCATAACTGTAGAGAAAACATGGTACCTCAGTAGTCAGTGTGCTGACTTGGTAAACAATGTAGTTTCATTATGACCAGTGAGTGTGTACAACTGGAGATGAGTTGCTTTTTCTCTTCACTTGATGGTAGAACTGCTGTTGCTTGCCAGTCTCAATACTTAGACAGAAACAGCCTTGTGTGTGTTAAAACGTGCAGTATGTGAGAAGTGGTTATTGTGCATCTGTGGCACCCACTTTACACCACTTCGCACTCAGATTCAGCTAAACCTGGTTAGACTGTGCTGTCCACTAACTTTTAAATTTCGTTTTGGAAATTTTAAGCATGTTGTACAAAGGCAGCAATCATCCAAAATAAATTTGGGTGGTGTCCTTTATTATGTGTGTCTTATTGGTTTTTTTTCTTACTCGACTAACGTCAGTACAGGATCACATTGTAGGTGTCCTGTTGTTTCAAACTGCGCTGTAATTTTATGTCTGTTGGTGTTCAAACCGTGGAAAAGGTCCATGTTGAGAATGCTGACATGGCCTTAACTTTAATGGTGGGAACATGCTGCTGTTGTATAGCATGTCATTATAACATTAGACTCTTAAGAATGTGAGTAGAGAATGAATAAGGTATATTTTAGATACAACTTTATACGCACTATAACCTCTTTACTAGTTAAGCACTGTAAGGTCTATGCTGTTTAATCTGGCAATTGCTGTTAAAAGCAAAATGTGCATTAAATACAGTTGCAACCTTGATCGATAGATTTCTTCTTTCTTTAAGAAATTATACTGATTTTTAAAATACACTGAGTTGCCTTCTATCAGCAATCTCGTAATAATTTTGACCATTTGCTGTCATATTGGTTGCACACCTGTCCAGAAATACTGAAAAAGAAGCAGACAAGATCAAATCCGCGGTGATTCTCATCTTAATTAGCATGCTGAGCAGCCTTGGAAAATCTGCCCTTTTGAATCTGCAGGGAGACTAAGTCAGATAACTTCACTCACAGTACAGAAAATAGAGATTTAGGTATAAATAACAGCTATGAATATGACAAAACACCCCACAAATGGCAAAGAAGCTCTTAATGTACTTGTATTTATTAATGTTCCAGTATGGATATGATTTGAATGTTACTACAGTATTCACAGGCTCCATTCATTGTGCCCATCACTCAGTCTCAAAAAAGATGTGACAAATAGAGGTTTGGAAATGTGTAACGGAAAAACATCCAGACAGAGGTGAGGAAAGGGTGCGAAGAGAGGTGTTCATGGAGGTTGGAGATGCAGTCCCACAGCAGGAGAGAACCACAGCTGAAAGTTGGAAGGAGCACAGCGGGTGAATGGAAAAATCCCCTGTTTGTGTTGGCAACCTGTGACCCAAAATTCCTAACCCTGCTGTCAGAATGCAATATCCTGAGTATGCCAAGTGTCTGACCAGGGAAATTACAGCCAGTGATAGAAATAGCTGTAATTTTGGACAACAAGCACGAAGGTTAGCCAAAAGCACACAAGCAAAGGTGTTTTGCTGGAAACTTTGCCTCTCCCTTTCATCTCTAGCCTCTGCACGAGAGCATTGCCCTGTGGAATGGAAACTTTGGGTCCTTCCAGCCAGAGGGTGTCAAATGGAAAGTTGCCCGTTTGGGAGAGAATATTCCAACTGCTGAGCTGCCAGGCTCTGGCAAAACACATTTTGTGCCTCTCTATAACAAGGCTGTTGCAAGCAGCTAGGAGGAGAGTAAACAAAGAAACTTTTCCTGTGTATCTTCTGTACTTCCCTGCTGCCATCTGGCTGGGAGCTGCCTTGGGGACCTGTGGACATACTTGAGTCTTCCATTTTTATCTTTTCACTGTTCCTTCTGTAAGGAACATAATTTTACCAGCTGCATCACCTGTAACATTTTGCATATGCTTTTTACATTTTGGAGCAGTGTTGCCAATAATTCCTAATGGTAAGGGATGAATATAACCTGTGGAAGTGATGTTAAATGCAATACTTACGAAAGTACACGCACATCTGGGCAGAGGAACCGCGTGTCTTGCTATGGGAATAATGAGGCAATGCTGTTAGTTTTGATGCCAGTACTAAATGCGAAGCATGAGTAGTTTTGCAGCTTAATGTTCAGCACAGTAAATGAAAGGTCAGTCTAACATGTTAACTGTCATGGAATAGTAAACACTTCTTTAATTGCATCAGGCAGCCAGCTTGGATTTTTGGTATGTCACATTTTGAACAGCTTGGTCCAGAGCCTTGTCCTGATTACCTCCTCCCAGTCAAATGACAAAGCCTCAAATTAAAGGATAAATTTTATTCCTGGGCTTTTCAGGCAGCATAGTTGGAGTTTGTGCTTTGAGCGTTTAAAAGCCATGCTGGGGAAATGGTAAGGGTTATTTCTTGATCAAATCAAATCCAGATTGAAATGCCGTTTGACATTTTCTGGAGGTTTTCCTGTCTTGCTCTTCACTTCTGAAGCACAGAAGTTCAGTAACTCCTGTTGCGCTTTCACACTTTGTTTTTTAGCCTGCCCAGCACTATAGCAGATAGGAAGCAATATATGGGAATGAAAAGGAATATAATGGGAAAGGGCAGCTACTAATTTTCCCCAGTCCAAGCCAGTTGAGAGCTCAGTCTCCAGTGTTCCCTGCACATCCATGTCAGACACACAACCTGCAGCATCCCCAGGTCAAGGTTCATAGGATTTGCTCTCTGCAGAAGCAGCAGTTCTGCCTTGTCTTTTGTACTTAAAAACCTCTATGCAAAGGGTAACCTGTTGTACTGTAGTTCTGCAGGGATATGTGCCCAAACTGCACAGCCTTTGCAATGGCAAGGTCCACAGGTGTAGCCATAATGCCTGCTTTTTATGACTTTGATGGTAGAAATCCTGATATTGTGCCTTCTAAGCAAATTTGGCAAAATATTTGTTGAAAGAAAAATGTGAATTTCTAAATGTGTTGAAGTCTGAATTCACAATGTAATTTTGCTGTTTCTGTACTCTGATTAGTGAATGCCTTGTAACCAACATTTAGATATTTAATACTTTTTGGGTAATCAAACCTTGAAGCCGGATTTGTTTCATGCAGTTGGTCAGGGAAAATGTGTGAACTAAAAAAAAAGCTGTGAGGAACTGGACTGCAACTTAATTTTCCAGATAGAAGTGCAAGGTGAATCTCCAACATTTTACATGTTGCAAGAAAGAAAAGGAAAATAAATTATCGTTCTGATTGCACTATGGGTTTCAAAATGAAGGTAAGGGGACGCTTACAGACGCATTTGTATTGACTTGTTCATATCTCAGCTGTTCTCCAAAGGTATAACTTAATTGGCCATGATCACCAGAACGTGTTTTGGCTCATCTGTTTTCCTCTACCTTAGCTGTGGTAGTTGTTTCCTCAGTGACTAGGGACGCCTGGGATAAGCCTCGCGATGCCACCAGAGAATTCATGGGAATACGGCTTTGACAACTTCTTGCTGAGACTGACACAATCCTTTTGAACTCTGAGAAACTGCTGGTCTGGCCTGGGGCACTGGTTGGTAATGGTGAGGTTAAGTCAGGGATGTGACTCCATGGGGTTAAGGTGGGGTGAATGGATGCCCTATTACCTGTGCGCGTGTCAACTCCAGGTTCCAAAGCTGCTCTACAGCCATCATTTCTTGTCTTGAGTGGTAAGACATGCTATCAGCGTGCCAAAGCGAGAAGCATATGCTTTTTCTCTCCTCCTTACTCTTCCTTTGCACAAATACATAGGAGTCTGAGCTAAGGACAGTTAATCCCGTCCTTGGAGCCAGGACCATGTATAGGCTGGGTCAGCACTGAAAGACTCCACTGTTTCTTTTTAAAAACAAATGATTGTTCTGTGCTGCACGTCAAGTGCAATCATTGCTGAATGAACTGACATGCAAAGCCAAGTTCTCAGCCGAACTGGCATAAATCCATTGATTTTAGTGGATATGCAGCATTTCATGCTGGTTGGGAATTTGGCCCACTGTGTTTGAAAGGGGTGAAATTGTTTAGACCTCGTTTGTTTTCTAATGTGATACAGGTCAAAAAAAATTCCTACATTGTGCAACAAGTAAAAGCAGCACACTGCAGATTCTGCCTTTCCCTCCTCTTTTTCAGCACTGATGAAAGCTGTCATCATTCCCTGTGATTTGCAATGTGTGTGTTTTTATATGGGATATCAGCTCTTCAGGAGACTCAGATCTGGCAGATAGATTAATAATGATGCTAATACAAAATATTGGCCACTGATGAGCTTGTTGTCATAAATGCTTGCCATGGTCCTGGTTTTTAGGGTTTTTTTTGGTCCAGTATTTTGCTTGTAAAAAATTCAGCAGAGGCTTTGTGTTGGACCAGTGCCTGCTCTTATTAAACTAGGGAGGGATAAATAATGATGCTTTGTGTGGTTTCAGACTCCTCTTACCAACCAGTTTCCTCAAATCAGTGTATCAAGCAAGAAGTGCAGCTGGAATAGTGGTTTGAAGAAGATGAATTGAAAGCCCCTGAAGACTGATATTTCCAGGACATGAATCGATTGAGTGATATGTCCACTGTGGTGGTAGGTGGTATAAGAAATGTTAGACATGTAGTACTATGTAACTAATAAATGTAGCAATGCAGTGTTAATAAATAATGAAGCTGGTAGGAAGTGAGACATACCAATGCAAGGATCACAGGATCACAGGATATTCCGAGTTGGAAGGGACCCACAAGGGTCATCTAGTCCAACTCCCAAGCAAACGCCCACACAGGGATTGAACCCACAACGCTGGAGCCATGGGCACCACATTCTGTCCATCCAAGCCTCACATTATCTAGACCATGTCACTGAGTTCCTCATCCAGTCTTTTCTTAAACACCTCCAGGGATGGCAACTCCACCACCTCCCTGGGCAGACCATTCCAATGAGAGATCACTCCTTTTGTGAAAAAGCTCTTCCTAACATCCAGTCTAAACCTCCCCTGGTGTAGCAAAAGGAAGGTCTCTTCTTGTCTGTGATATTGCTCCCTCCTGCCTTCCACTAGTCCTAAAAGTGATACACCAGAAGTGCTGTGCACCAGGAAAGGAGCCCATATGCTACCAGAAACCCCCAAACTTTCAGGGACATTTCAAAGCCATAGGGACGGGATGTGGTCTCTGGCATCATCTGAATCAACTTTTCCTGGAATACTTATGCTTTGGTGAACTGTCAAACCTTGACAGCTTGTGATTTCTAAGATCACAGTAACTTGAAGCCCAGAGAGGTGTGGTGAGGTTGGTCATGTAACTGCTACACAGCAGATTACTAAGGGATGGGCCCTAGGAAAGGGACTGTGCAACACATCTGATATCTCTCTTGCAGAGCTGCTGTGAGGTGCATGCTGAGATTTCACTGAGGAAGGACATAAACAGGCAACTGACACTTGTATAGACAAAGCTTTATGGATTTTATACTCTGCCTAATGTTGACTGATGTTAAAGGGACTTCACGGGTAAGAAACGCTGCTAGAAAATTGTTCTATTTGAGCTTAGATGAATGGTGCAGAGTACCTGTTGTGTGCAATGAAGATGAACATGTGTTCATCACTTTGGCATCTCTTAAGTTATTAACACCTGGTGATTCGGGTATCTGGTTCTTGAAGGCAGAATCTTCTTGCCCATTCTTGCCCACTGCAGAGACAGTTCACAATATGTTTATCATAAGCACTGTTGCATCTTATTGTTGATTAAAACAGTAACTTCCAACTTAATCTTCCCATGGGAACAAAGTATTTTAGATTTCCTGCACTTCTTCAATATCAGGCTCTTCTTCGTCACAATAAAATCTTGAATTAATTTAGCTAACCCTGTGTTGCAATTTCTAAAGTAAAAAATGCTGATTAGTGCTCAGGCCCAATATCTACATTTTTAAAAAAATACCTGCATTTATTCTGACAGCCAGATAACATCTAAAACATATACCTCTAAGCATTTGCACGTGTCCTTAGCTTTTGAGATATCTTCATCACGTTGTTGTGCCTGAGGCCTGACACAAGTTGTAAGATGATGCCTCCTCCATTTCTAGGAGCAGAATGTGGGTTGGTTTGAAGCACAGAGGGTTGTGGCCCATGGTGGGACCTTGAAGGTGGCTTCAAGGGGAAGATGGAGAGCCACCTGCTCTCCTTCTCCCCTCTGGTTCAAGGGGAGAGGCCAAAGCTGTACTCAGAGCCAAGTGATAATTGTACAGTTTTACTTTACAGTTAACTGAATGATGAGGAAAAAAAATAGTTTCTTTCCAGCGCCGTCTTGTCAAAATGCCAAATGCTGCTTGTTTTTGACATTTTCAGCTACTGTTAAATAATAGTCTTGCTTCTGTCACAGCTAATGTTGACTTGAAGGCAGTTGTGCATTTCTCAACTCAAATGCTAAGCAGACAGGCTTGGGTCTTGACAAATATTTTTCCGGGCTTGCCCAAGGCAAGTAAAAATGAGCTTCTAGTTAATCGTTTGTTTTAAAATTCAAATTGGTGAAATAGGCAATTAAAAAAATGACAATTTTCATCAAAATTTGCAAATTAAATGTCTCTTTGCAGTCTGAGCGAGTTCAAGAAACTGTAATAGATAATTGCTATTTGAAATCAGTGAAGTATCCAGCATTTTAGGGCCATGAGGATTGTGGCTGTTCTGCCTTAGTAAACCTTGATTGATTTGGTAAATAAGCATTTCAACTTCTCTCTTTAAAATAAATAAGCAATTTTATTGCTTTATTGCTTACCCCTGTACGGGAGGTAAACAAGCTCTCGAGCAGCAACCCTGTAATATCATGAGCCCAAGTGCCATCTGTCACCGAGAATTCGGTCCCTTTATGCACAGTAGCTTCTTATGGCATTAGGTCCATTGTAGGTTAATTGATTAGCAGAGATCCTCCTTTCAGTTGTTCCTGCTTTTCTTCGCTAAAGGACCGTATCTCTCATCTCCATTTCCTTTTCTCTCTCCCATATTAGCATACTAATCACACTGAACTCCCACTGCTAAAAAACTCTATCCATTTCATACTGGGGGAGGGGAGGAGGAATAAACCAGCTTTTCCTGGGAGATTTGCGGATGCTGTTTTTATGGCAGTTAGAAGGAAGGAAAAGAAAAGAAGAAGTGGCAGAGGCGAATAATGCACTGTGTGGGCTCTCGTGTGCCGGTGAAAGCTGAACCTATAGCACATAAATATTGAACACGTTTGAGAAGCACTATTAAAATAAATATCAAAGACAACATTGCTCACACATCTGTTTCTCCTCAAATTTTGCCACAGCGCTCTACATTTGTTTTCTCTCCAGCTGTTAACACCTGTCTTTCTGTCAGTGGTAATAATGCAATTTTAGGTGGGCTGTGGAACTGACAGTGACATGAAAGAATTCTCTATTTTTGATGTAAGAAATTCCTTTTTCAAGACTAAAAAGGGCTCTGTGAACAAAGATATATCCTTGTGCTAATCCTTCAGAGCAGCCTATAGGGGGCTTGTTGTTGTTTTAGTGTGGCTTTTTATCAAACTACTGAGAGCTGGACTTGTATTGCACATCTGAACTTGAGCTAGATGAGACACCCTACAGTGGGCAACAACTTCTTGCCTTTGTAGATCTCGTTTTATTGCTGACACATATTCAGAAGGTTGTGTGTGCATGGTACTCCTCTCTCCATGTGATGCTTGTTATCTAACCTCATCAAAAGTGTATGCTGTGCATTGATTGCTAGTGGAGGATGCACATCCAGTGGTGATGTCTTCTTTATTTACCTCTTAAATGAGCACAGTATGCACAGGGCTGCCTGAAGAAAATGCTTTATGCCTTTGCTGGAGCCATCTCAGCAGAAGGACCGTAGGAAATGTTCATCTGTCTTGGCATTGAAGATGATGAGACAGATGCTCAAATAATGTCAACTGAGAGAACCCATTTACTGTGCCTGTTTACTTAATACAGGAGAAAAAGCTGTTTATTCCTTCTGGCTTTTAGAAATACATCCTGAGACTCAGGGCAAAGCATTGATGAACCATACTAGAAACATGCCAGATAAGGATGATGTAAAAGCATGTGTTAGCAGCAAATCAACACTCTTCACCCAATGCAAGATTAGTTTTCTGTGTAGGGTGCCTCAGGCACAGGCTCAAGGCTGTTGAGCCTGTATTTAGGCCTCCATGCCATATTCTTCTGCAAGGCAGCCCATGGGTGAAGAAGCTCCCATCCACTGTGGGACTGTACATTTCTGTCCATAGTCTCTACCAGTGACTCCCAAGGAGAAGAATGGGGGTGAACTTCGCAGGTCTTTCAACAGAGATTATCTCTGCTGCCTGGGCAAGCCCAAGCTGGTGCTTGGACATACTTGATCAAGAAATGATAGGACGTGTGTACATAATGATTTATGGCCACATTATTATTTCATTAATTAATTAAATGTGTCAAGTCTTCAAAAATACTAACTTGCATCAAAATATATAACCAAGGAACCAAATCTGACCTCACAACAAATAGCTCTCAAGGTCGGAAATTACCATCATTGTCATCTCTAGGAGGATATGGAAGTATAAGACGTATCACAGCCAGGCTGGCCCTGTCAGTAGAGCTTCACAAACGTCAGTCAAACAGACTGAGGGGGACACAGGCTCCCCAGGAGGGCAGCGGCATTCCTGGGAATGATCCCTATCCATCAGCTTTAACAGTTAATGTGCAGTGGCTGCAGCATTAGAGGCTGCCCTTGGCACAGCAGCTTTGCTTCCCCACCACGATTCCTTGTGCTATGGCTGTTTATTCAGGCTTCGTGCAGGGATGAAACGTTTGACCCATTGTGTGGGAGCGGTTGGAGGGGAGGGATTTCCCGAAGCGCTCTGTGCTGGCTGTGCTCTCCTGCTATTAAAGCAGTGGGGGGATCGGGGGCTCATTGTTTTCCAGCAGGAGAGGATTTGGGCCAAGGCTGAACGCTTAAAAAAAGCCCCACCCCAAAGATCTGCAGTAATAGAAAATTGAACCCAACTGTAACTCTGGAAAAGGGAGATGATGTTGTGTGGTATGAGGCACTCCTTCATGTTTTCAGTTTTCCATGGCGGCTGCATGTGCTTTGGGGAAACGTTTTTATGTGTTTGGTTCACACTGGAACATTTTCCACTGCCTGGGGAAAAATCCTGAGGTGCCAAAATCCACTGTCACCCTCAAGTCAGGTCTCCCATATTTTAAGTGCTGTTAGTGCTGGTGGGTATCCACACCGTATTGGAGCTCTTGGTATCTCCCAGAAACTCAGATATTGTGCAGATTACAGCCAGGATGTTCAGGGAGCAGAATGTCCCTCTCATAACAGATGGCTGCAGCCCACAATGTCCTATAATCAAAACACAAAATATTACTACTTTTTCATACTGTGTTTGGGAAAACATGCCAAAGTGTAGTTAGATTTCGTAGGATAAAAAAAGTTTCTTCAGTGGGAAATAATTTCTTTGGAAAGTTTGACTTTGGGATTCTTTTTTTTTTTTTTTTTTAAATTACCAATTAGATCTGTCTTCAATCTGCAAGTGCAAGAGCTCTCTGACTTTGGCAGTGTCACACGGGTAGCCTGGAAAAGACTGTACTTCACTACAGCAGTGCTCAAGAGTTTAAAAGTCTTATAAATGTATTTGGGCTGACTGATTTGGCATTGCTTTAAAGGCCTTTGCTCTGGAAAAGCTGTAGGGTCTGCCTGGTTTTAGGACAAGAGCCTCTAAAAGGAGAATTGGCCTGATGTGACTTTAGCTGAGCGTTGTTCTGCTGGGTGATGCTCCCAGGTGATAAATGGTGCTGTACACAGAGTGTGCAGAAAAGAGCATCCTTCCTCCTGGAGACAAATTACTTTCTAGTTTCTGCAGGCTGCATGGTTGTGATTTTTCCCCCTGCTGTAATCTGTATTGGGTGTAATGTTACATAATGTGCCATTAAAGACCAGTGATGACTAAGAAGGAAAGTGATCAAATATTTTCCCTGAGACACATGTACACATCATTTATCTCACTTTTCTCAGAGAAGAAATTAAACCAGTTTCCTTAGCTGTTAGTCCGAGCAAATGAAATCCTGAATTCGATTAAGTGTTGCTCCTTCTGCCTCACATTCTACAGGAGATGTTATTAAATTTTGGGGTAACATCAGCCCTTTCAGTGGCTCTCAAGTCCAAGTCCATATGCTCTTGTGGAGTAAAGAAATTAAATCAATTGGTTTATTCTGGAGATTGTAAAGTCATGGTAAGGAAGTTCTTATACTTGATACAGAGGTTTACAAAATAATCTGTCCTAGATGAGAAAACTCCTGGTTTATGCATGGCAGCACTGATAATTTTACCCACATTATGGCTCTATTACACTTCTGTTCTTATGAATATCTAAGTCTTAAATAGGCTACCATTAGGAATGATGAGCCATAATAACTGGATGAAGCCCTCTCTGGTACTACTCAACTGTTCCTTGTACATGTATTTGGAAAAGTGTAAATTGGCATGACATCAACTTATTTCGACATTAACAGCTGAAACTAAAGAGTTTCTCATCAGTCAAGCATTTCCAAGGTTGGTCAGATATCATGGTTTCTTCCTTTTGTGCCTTGCCCAATTCTTTGCAAAATCATCCTCCAATTCAGCAATTTTTGCAAACGATGAGCTGCCTTTCAAGCTCCTCCATAGCCCCAGGCCATGCAGCAGCTTCTTCACAGAGATAAGGAGAAACCCAAGCCAAGCAGCAGGGCACTTAAAAGGACAATCACATCTGATGGTGTTAATTTTTTTTTTTTTTGGTGCAATGAATTATATATTTCCAGCCAAATTCAGAGCATTCAATTTGCTCATCACAAAAGCCACCAGCACAGCTGGCAACCATCACTCTGCCTCGTTTGATGGGGAAGGCTGTAAATAACCCCGCAGCCAAATTCCAGGTGAACAGTGTGTGTGTAAGGCACTGCAATCCAACTGCAAACCCCACTGTGCCAAGGAGGGAGCTCTACATGGAAGACACAGGACAGGACTTTTAATGCCTGTGTAGTAACAAATAGGTTAGAAATGGAGTCAGGCCAAAGAAGCTGAATAGGAATTGGAAAGTTTCCAAAATTTGGGGATTCTTGTGTTCATTTGAGCTTCCAAAAGTTTCCAAAAACATTGATGTCCAGATTTTTTTTACTGCTCTAGTGCATAGTAGAGCAGGGCGTGCAATGAAATACTTTTTCCAGCCTTTGCAACACGTCCCCTCACAACACTGTCCTATGTCTTTTCACAAGGCTGACATTTGGATCGCGGTGTGCCGGCGGTGTTTGGTGAGCGTGCAGCCCTCGGGCTACAGAGGTGCTCAACAACCATGTTTTTGCTCCACTATAATTTCATTCCACTCAGGCTGAAATATGAAGTGTTAAAAACTGCCATTTCCCCCCTTCCAGTTGCATTCCTGAGGGAAATTTTGGAAGGCAGCCAAAACCAATAGAAGGCAGAAAGCCCGCAGTGGAGCAGTGCAGCGGAGGCAGTGGGAACAGACTGTGCCGGGAATGCCTGGGGCTGCCAGGGAAGCACAGCACTGGCTGGCTGTGGGGAGAGGAGCAGTAGCACCATTTCCTCTGCCCTCATAACCCGCTCCTGTGGCTCATTTTTTTTCGTGTCTGTCATCCAGAGTCAAATCACGGGGTCACAGCTCTCGGGAGAGAGGGAATCAACACCCGTGGCCTCATGCCGAGGAATGGCAGGGAAAGGCAGCAAGAGGGAGCAGAAGACAGGAAAAATGTGTCCTCCCCACCTTGACTGCACAACATCTCCTCACTTCCAGTAGAAAACATGACCCTTAACGCAGTGGTAGCACACTCTGCTTCGGGGCAAAAAATGCTCATGAAAGCAAGAAGTGATCTTCTTTTTACTTATACTAAGAAATTACACTGGGAGGAGGGGGAAGCATAATTTTTAAAAATGCATATACATATAAGAAGATCAGGAAGCAACAAGTGACAGTGGTGGAAGACTGAAATGCACAGGCTCAGGTATTCAGGGCCAAAGGTACACACAAGAATACACTTCAATGATCACGTCTTTGACAAGGTTGAACTATGTGTTAAACAAAAGCCAGAAAAGGTCACCAAGACATTAATGAAAAGATATTAGTCAAGCAGGCACCCTTAATAGAAGGTGGCAAAGCCAGTAGGGTGTTAGCTCAGACAAGCAATGTCCATCCCTCCTGCAAAGGATACAGAGTCTCATTGCCTGTTTTGAGGGTCCATCAGTACCAAAGGTACTTTGGGGCAAATAAAGGTTCTGAGCTATGAGCAGAGCTCATATCCAACTCCTGCTCTGACAGGCTGCTGTGGACCAGCCTCACACTGTATAAATAGTTGTTAGACCAGAGAGGAGTGAGCCAGGTTTCGGTTACCTTGAGGGGGATTTGGCTGCTGTAACGCACATATCTCACACATACCTCATGACCAGCCCTGGCCTCCACTGCAGGTGATGGGGTCTCACATAGGCCATCTTCTCTTCCTGCCAGCCCCATACTGATGTCGCAGGTCCTCCAGAGCATCCCACCTGGCACTAGAAACTTATGTTTGAGCCACTGAACTTCACCCTCTGTGCCTGAATTCATCCACATATGCATTGGCAAATGGTGACTTGTTCAGAGGGCTTTCTGGAGGGTAATTCAGTAAGAGTGGGGAAAGGCTTTAGGTGGGCTCCAGTGCAAATTACCACCCTTAGGAGACAACAATATGCCCAGATACTAAGATAAGTGGATGTTTTTCTAAACAGGAAATGGCAATAATTGATCTGGATGTAATTGTCCTCCATTGGTACTATCTGGAATAACACAGAATGTTATACCTGGAAAGACATTGCAGGGCTGTGCCAGAAAGAATCTTAGCACAGATGTGGATGAAATTTAATCTAACTATTTTAGGGTCAAGAGTCATGTTGCTATGTTTTCTTTTTCACCTATGCTTTAATTTGACCAGTTCTCCCTGGGACCATGCCATCAATTCTGTCTCCTAAAGCCACACTGAGAGCCAGATTCTGCTTGAGGCATACATGAAATGCTATGAAATAACCTACTCTAGCCACCGTGCTGTTTAGTGTGGAGGCACAATCCTCCTTTCAACAGCAGTGCTAAGTAAAACTTCTTAGAGAGGTTTCTCCTTTTTCCACATGGGAGTGTTTTCACGGTACCAACTCCAAGAAACCTCTCTTCTGGTTTCATTTGGCTCTACATTTCCTCAAATATGCCACATGTCACCTGCTTCTACGTGTCTTGTTCACAAAATGGGCAGTTTTCTTTGTTTTTCTGGCAGAAATATCTACCTGGATCTGATGAACAGGGGTGAAGTCTTCAGCAACAAAATCTTTAATGCTATAGGCCATTGCTTGTGCTTTCAGAGGCAGCAAGTTGTGACCTGTCCAATGGCAAAATCGGTTGAATGTGGGATGCTCCTTGTGCAAAAGGAGAGGGCACGTGTTTTTGGGGGGAATAAAAAGACATCTGGTTGAAACCTTCCAGTAAAATCTCAATCCTGAAATGAGCTTGGAACAAATAATGAACTTTTGTCAACTTCTAAACTAAAAAAAAAAAAAAATGCAGACAATGCATTGCATGTTTTCGTGACAAGTATCTGTAGCCTGGGCTCTTTCCAGAAGTTCAAGTTTCTTCCTTGGACCACGTGCTAAAATCCAGTGATTGTGGAATTGAAGCCACTTTTATCTCATTGATGCACTGTATTACTTTATGTATCTGCATTACTCCAAGATAACAGTAAGCCTAGCTTGTCAGAATAACGTGCAATTTTAAACAAGTTTATTTCTTTTAAAAATGTATCTAATTTAAATGAAATTAGCATTTAGAATCCAGCTGGAACTACAATTCCATCTGCAATGGAATCCAACTCATTTCTAACGCAAGGAAGTACTGGGATTAGATTTTTTTAATCACTAATAAATTTCAGCTTATTTTCAGTCCAAATGTGTTTAACATCAGCTTGCAGCTACCAGATCTTCCTGTACCTCAGCCTGTTGGCTTAAAGAGCCCTCTGCTGTCAGAATTTCCTCCCCTGATATTATGGGTAGATGGTAAGAAATCTATTGCCAAATTTTCATTTTACTAAACTACATGGATTGATCATTGCACTATAAAGCAGGTTTTTCCAAATGTTGATTCATTTCCATGACTCTTTTTTGCCCATGTGTCTTTGTTTTCCTTGGTGGGCAGGGAGACCTGTTCCCTCTCTTAGAAGGCGCAGGAGGAGGAGATTGATGGTGGGATGGCACTGCTGTCACCCAGAGGAATTTTGGTGCTGTAGCTCTGGTGGTGAGGACCAGTTTGGAACAGGCAAGGGAAAGCAGCAAGCCACCCCAAGCATCAAGCAGTCAAGCCCCACTAGCCTCAGCTTTGGGTTTGAGGTCAGCTTGAACAACACTTACCACTGTCCTTACCCTGGATTTATGGAGTCTACTTGTGATTGTGTCTATGTTGGGAGGCTGGAGCACTCCTGGACATTCATCTGCATTAAAAGAATCCTCTTTGGAAATGTATTAATTCTGAGAAAAATGGACTGACTCAGTAGCATAATGTGTTGAATCCCATGAGATTAAAGGACGGATCTCAACTGTCTGGCAGAGCTCAGCACAGCCTGTGGTACTGCTGGTGAGGTGTCCCCCGGCCCACTTGCCAAAAGAACTCATTGTATTTGGGGAGATAAAAACTTAGAGGTTGATAGTATTTGAGCCTTGCCATTTCTTCGAGTGTTATTTATATTTATATATTTACCATTTTTGCTTATTGCCTAAAGAAGAGTTTGGAAAAGCTTTCAGCGATGGTAATTTCCTTGCAGCCTAAAATTTCCCAATCTCTCCTTCTCTGTGTGAGCGCAGCAGGTACATAGGCTGTTCAAAGCACTGTCCAGCAGGACTGCAGCTAATGAAACCTTTTAATTTGAAAATGAGTCATGAAGGAAAAAGGGTGTTCTGAAGCATCAGGCATTTTCCCGGACTAACCTCTCTGTTCTCCTTTCTAACAGAAGTAAGGAAATTGTTGGCATTTGAATTCATGTGTTTTCTATCATATAATCACTGGAAGAAGTATAAAATGAATGAGGGGGAAGTAATTTATTGTGGGGACTGAAAAAAGTTGGTCTAGAGCTCTTTCCATACCTCCTTCAGTAATTACACATGAAAACACCATGCACACAGTATATAATCTGTCAAGCAATCAGGTGCTTATCTTGAATTCCCACCTGGCTTTGGGGAACTGCTGGGAGGCTGAAGATTGACCCTGGAGGGTTGAGGTGAGGAATTTGAGGGACCAACTTGTATCAAGAGGGGTCTCAACTTCAGCTGCCTGAAACTGTAAGTACAGTCAAGGCAAATTCCTCCCCCCAAAGTGCCCTGTGAGTAATGTGGGGTGTGTAGATTATTTTAAATGAACTTTAATAGAGTTGAGATGAGTCTCCTCCTCTGTGCGACATCTAACAGTTAGGGTGCTCGTTATGCCTGTATGAATCATTACCTTCCAAAACTCCTAGTTCAGCCACTGGCACAGAGCCATGTGTCACCACTACCTGGTGTCCAGCTAACACAGGCACCTGAGCTGTGCAGGTAAAAATTATAATTCATCTCACTTGCTTAGCCTGTGCTTAAATCCAGCTGGAATGACACTAGAAAACTCAGAGAGACAGCTAAAAGCTCAAGAACTTTTAGAAGTATTTCTTCCTATAGTTTTTTTTAACACCCGAGAAACTTTTGCATTTATGTTAGGGTTAGCCAAGGCATATCTGAACTGTAAAACTTTAATATTTTCACGTCAGAAATGATTTTGCTAAAGTTAACTTTCCCCATACTTTGACTTATCAGTTTCAGTCGTGGTGGTGTGCATTTCAGTTGAAGTTTTATTACATTATGTTGGCAGCACATTATGTTTTTTACACATGGATTTGATTGAGAAATGGAACTGGAATAAGAATGAGGTAGCAGCAGCATCTGCTGGGAGACGCAGCTAGTGCCGGTGTCAATCAATCTGATTGATTAAATATGGTGGCACACATTTTATTAAAACAAAATGCTCTCCCTGAAGAAGACTATTATGCCAATATAATACACAGCTTTCCTAAAGAATATTACAAAAGAGGTGGTCTGTTTGTGACATACAATGCTTGTAAATAACTGGAAAGAACTGAAGAGTTCAAATTACATCGGGCTGTGGAAACAGCTATTTTATTGTTTTGGCATGTTGTAGCTGGTATTGTTGCATTGGCAAGATCAGCAGCACTGATGGAAGTTGAATTATTGTGCGGGACCACAAAAGGTTTTACGCACTTACTGACGTTATTAAACAGGTCTGAGGCTTAAAAGTGCTTGGTGGCTTGTGACCAGGTTATATGACAGGCTGGCTCAAGGCTTGAGACAGAGGCAGTGCCTGCCCACCCTACGCCGCTGGCATGATGGAATTAATTTCCTGGCAGCCTCCTGGCTCTTTCATTGCGAGGATGGGTGTTCATGGCGCCAGCCTGAGAAGCAAACTCCTCTGGGAATGGACAGTCATCAAAGGCACAATTACCTGCATTTTAAGGTGCAAGGTACATCTTTGCTCTGACTTTCTCTCCCAGAAACCAACAGGATGTGAAGTCTCACTCCTTCCCCCTCACCTCCCCCCTTGAAATACAGCTGGTGGCAAAAGAAACCATTTCATGGTGCATTCTCTGCTGTCCCCAGAGGAAGGTCAAGAGAAACAATGAGTCATATTATTTGAGATGTGCTTGGAAGCTGTAGTGATGGAGAATTTAGGACACAATAAATCGTCGCAGTGTTTCCCATCCACCTAAAATTATGGCTTCTGCTGGGTGTTTTAAGGAGTCAGTAGTTTTCCACTAGATTCACTAAGGCTGAGGTTTTATCCACTTCCACTCATATTCAACACATTAAGATGAATTATGAAAATTCTTAACCAATGTCAGCATTTTACTCACCTTCCTCCAAATGTAGACATTCATAATTTAACACAGGTTTCTGCTTGCTACGTTCATCCTCACTAAATGCATCCAAATACCATTTGCTTCAGTAAATACTCGAAGTATAAACAAACATCTGTACCACTGAAGAGTGCTGCCTCCTACTCTTCATGTTTGATGGTTGGGATCAAACAAGTGTTGGTTGCACATGACACTGCAGGAACAGAGTAAGAGGGTTTTTTGGCCATTGGGAATCCTCCTACCTGCTATCGATCAGGCACACAAACTACAGTGGAAAAATGCCTAATATGTGAAAAGTGTGATAGAGCAACAGCCTACAAACTGTGGTGTCTGAAGCCATTCCTGTTTTCAAGAGGAGGATGGTCTTTTTCAAGCTCTTTGGGTACATCAGACCCTATGAGAATCAGAGGGTCAAGGGGAGGAGGAGGGAGCAGGGATCTCCTGATGGGAGAGGCAGTGAATAAAGAAAACAGTGAGGAGAGGAAGACTTAATGGGGAAAGAACAAATTTGAATGGGGAATAGCCACTTCCCAGCGGGAGAAAAGGGGAAAGAAAAGAAACTTTTTTTTTTTTTGGCAAGAAACTATTATCTGATTTCAGAAAGGGGCAAAATGCAGCAGTAGAAGTCACAGTGTAACAGCATATATATAATAGCACAGGGGAGAAACATAAAAAACAACAGGTTTTAGTTCTCTTAATTTAATTTTTATTGTTGGAGTTTCTCATGCTAACTCCTATACTAACTCATGCTCTTCTAGTTACAGTGCAATTCATTGTCCTCCTGGTCACTCCTGTGGATCTCCTCCTCTAGTCTCAGAGCAATTCCTTGTCCTGTTTTTTTTCATTAGGACGATGCAGCCTCCTCACTGTCTCCTGATGTTACAGCACCCTAAACCCCACATTTGCTCCCCAGGCACCCTGCTGCTTTTTGGCCATCTAATTCCGGGAAATACTTAAGTGGGTGCTAAAATTAAAACCAACCTCAGCAGAAAATCTCAGCATATTTAACACGATGGCTTCAAAACAACCTGAGTACAGATGGCTTAGACAATTCTGTGTTGAATTTTTAATGGCAGACTCAGAACTATTTTTATGATCCTACTGTTATTTCTCCTGAGAGATCTTTTCTTAGAAATCTAAGTAGAAAATAATAATGAGGAAAAAAAACCTTGCTAGGCAACCTCTTCAATATGCAGATGGTTTCTGCAGTGACACTTCTGTTGAGGCTAATCTTTCAGGATTGAGATATTTTCAGAAACATCCATTTGCGGTTTATTTTTTTTTCTTTGCTCACAAAGACACAGCTTTGTATACAAATCTTTTCTCCGTCCCCACCCACTTATTTGGTGGTTTTGAGGCTTGCTAACAACTTTTTGCATGAGTTAACATCTCCGTTTTACTCTGCAGACCTCAGGAATGTACATAATGATGATATTTGTACTGATGCATAGTCTTCCTTCAGCTTTCAGTCCACCATGGCATCCACTGGCTTTCTTAAAGGTTCACTACCATCTGCATTCTCTTAAATTGCAAACTTATCCCAGTGCAGAATTGCTCTGAAGAGCATCAGAGCTCTGATCTTGCTGGTTTACGGTGGGAGATGCTGTATTTTCTAATATCCTCTCAAGAAGTGTCACTGAGGTCATTTTGAGCACATCAGTCTTCGGCAGGTGACTCTCCCATTTTTTCCTCTAAGTTTGTCTCCTTTCATACCCATTAATCTTTTGTACTCCCCAGCTTTGCAGGAGCTTCTCCATTTAGTTTCTTTGCTGCTTGGATGCCCCCGGGCTGGAAGACTTTCTGGTTTGTGGTGCTCATATTGTCATCCTGATGGAGAAACCCAAAGGCAACATAATCTCTGGATTTATGGTTAATGTGCAAAGACAGGACAGTGATGTGGGCTTGAGGGAAAAGCCTCAGGTTTGCTATATGAGCAGAGGAAAGGATGGTCACTTCAGACTTCAGTAAGCATTTGAATTAAAGCTAATGCAGTGACACCACCCCTTTTGATATTCCCTGACAGTGCAAAAACTAAGATTGACATAAGAATTTGATTTCATGCTAAAATCCCAGTCTGCACAGCAGTCTAAGAGCGCTGGGTATCTTGTGCAGGTGTACTTGCAGCAAGCCTCAGGAGCAGCCTGGGCATGAGAAATCACTGTAGCTGTAATGGTTTAATAGCTGAGAAACATGCATCAATATTTAAGTAGCATAGAGTGAAATATAACAGCTCCTAAAACATTCAAGAGCAGACTAAACATTGCTGAAGGAGTGAAAATACATGAAATGTTATCTAGCCTTTTCTTTAAATCTTCATGAATCTGCCAGTTTTACTACCAGAGATTCATAGTTACAATTGTCAACTCAAAATGCTTGTTAAAAGCAACTGAAGTGCATAATAGAACTTTGATGCATATTTTGACACATCTGCAAATGTTGGCGTGAAAAGACTTTAACTTCTTGGTAACTTTGTTTAGCCCTAAGAAATAGTTTGCATAGTGGCTCCATGAGCTTTTAATATCTTGATAACTATTGAAGGTTCATAAAATACGTATATTAAAACATAACTAAATGCAGTGCTTAGGCTTTCACACAGCAGAAGAAGCTGATCTGTGTTTAGTAAAGTAGATAACACGTGCTCTGGGCGTCCTGAGCTGAGACACAGCATCAAACTGGGACCCACTGACTTCTGCACAGTCAGGATTATTACATGGATAAAACCCATTGTTAGGTGTAAACATTTATAAGGCTATCAAGCAGTTGTGTACTTGATCACCACCCCAGAAGTGCTTTCACTGGGCAGAATTGATATCAATTTTTACTTCTGAGTACTCAAAATCCATTTCTTGATAAGGAAAATGCACTTAAACAATGCACTGGAAAGAAAGACCAGCTGGAGCCCTGCTTTGTGGTTAGTTATATTTTGGAATCCTAAGTAGCTGTTTGCCTATGTCTATATTCATTAGACAGGGATTTAAAGCAAAAAGTACACCATTCATTATTGTTACCGCAGCACAGACCTCTGCAGCCAGCCCTATCAAATAATGCAAACCAAGTGAACAAACAACCAACATAATTTACTGCCAGCTTCTGTAAAAACCCAGAAAAAAATCTCCGCAGTCCAAAATATTGTGGGTGGTTTTAACAACATTGTCCACAGTGCATGAAATGCAATATTTTGGGGGTAGTAATTGCCGTTATTTAAACCTCAGAAAGCTTCAGATTTATATTTGTTCAGTTTCCCCTTAAGCTGGATAATAAATCTGTACAGCTTCTTCGGGATTTTTTGGGGGGGTTATTTTTTTGTGTGTCTCTTTTTTTTTAGAAGACTTCTGAGATGATAATATCTGCCCATACTACTCTATTTTTTTTGCTTTTAACACCACAAAAATATTTTAACTGCTGGGTTGCTCTGTATGGAGCAAATTCAGTCCTTAGACATCCCGTATGTACTGAAGATAGCACCATGGATACATATGCAAAAACCAGCAGTCAATTTTGACTCAGAAGATAATATACCAACTGTGTATTAAGTTTAATGTAGATTAATGCGAGTTGCTTTCCTTTGCATGTATGTACACAGGTACAAGTAATTAAGATTAATTCCACTGGATATAATGGCCTTCACTGTGCACAGTGCCATAAAATTCTTCTTTAATAGCTGTTAATTGGATGTATTTGCTTTGATGGTGAAGTCCTGATTAGTCTTGCTACCCTGCAACCCCTTTCCCCTCTCTTGGCTCACTTTTGTGCTTAGGAAAAGATTTATAACAAGGGGATCACAGCTATGCAGTATATTAGCAAAAAAAAATCAATATAAGTATCTGTTTATATGTATTAGATGCTCAGCTAAAGAGGGGTACTGTGCACAATATTTGAAAAGTAAAGATGATGCATGTTTTTATTTTTTTTATTTTACCCATGCAGTGCTTTTACTGGTAATAACTCAGATTTCTTACTTGATTGTTTTTTTAAAATTTCTTTCCCTTCTTTGGCTTCTGCATTGAACCTGTGGAGTTTCTTGGTGGAAACAGGGGAACCTTGGTACCTTCAGCAAACTCCATCTCCAGGATGTCAGGAACTTCAGGCTGAAGTTAGGAACTGCTTCCACGTAATGATTCCAGGTGTTTTTTTCTGGAAAAGTCAGTAATTGTTTTGCCTTCTCTGTTCTCTGAAATACAGTAATCCTAAACAAAAGGGACAAGAGCTTCTGGATGTGCAGATCAGAATATCTTCACTGAAATCTATGTTAGTACGTATTTGATTTTTGCTGAAGTTCTAGTCCTAGTTTTTTAAGTAGTGCATTTTTAGCAATAGTACTTTGCATTTGTGATCTCCCAGGAGCACAGCTATGTTTGTGGAGTTAATGAGTGATGGCTATATAAAGGAAGAAGTTGAAGGTGCAGCTGCAGCCTAAGCCCATGTCTCAGAGCTTGGTCCTTGGCACAGCTCCCCCACTCTCGCTCTGGCGCAGACCTGTATGGAATCACAGGCAGTTTTCCTGGGCCACCAGCCCAGAAGCAGGTGTAGCTGGGGCAATTTTTTCTGTCTGGAGCCATTTTATATACCTGAGCCCTGGCACCCAGGAGCTGTGACAAAGCCAGGCCTGTCCCCAGGAATTCTTCACTATAGGTTTCTGCTCCAATGACTTGACTTCACTAGCACATATACTAGTTCATTTACATGTACGAGTATGAACTAATCAGCTTAGTGCATTTTCTGCTCCCAGTGATCTCATCAAAGAGAACAGGGCTCTTCCCTTCTCCTGTCCCTTCCCATCTGCCTGGAGCCACTCAACGCTGCTGTGACACAGCTATATACAGAAAGGGGAACCTTACTTTGAGGTTGGTTATGCTCTAAAATATATCTTCTCCCTCAAGGAATATTTGAATTAAATGTCTGTGTGGTCTGGCCTACTGCCAGGAAAGCTTTGGTGGGACCTGGTCCAGCCAAGGACGAGCTTCTGCCTTCCTCCTCCTCTGCCCTGTGTTTGGTGAGTCAGCACACTCCAGCAGCCAAATGGGATTCTTAAAAATGTATGAGTTATAAATGACCAAGCTGATTAAAAATTACTGCACCAAGCACTCCACAGAGGACAGGCTAGCATGGCTAGTTGCATGAATCACTGCTATTTATGTCTTCTAATTAGGAAAATTGCCACACAATGCAGGTTTTAGAAGATGCCTTCTGACAGATCCTCAGGGCTCCCTCTGATTTTATCTCTGCATCCAAGCCTACTGCTTATATTATTTGGATATCTTACTGCAGCCAGGGGAAGTCCAGACAGGGCCAATTCCTAAAGTGTTTAAATCTGAGAAGCCCCATCATGATGCGCAATTACAGCATCGTCTGAGGATCTGATTGAATGATTTGGAGACTGAAAGAGCAGGTCTTTTATGAGATTAATAATCTACGGAACATTAATGTGTAATTCTTCCCCCTCCTCCAAAAAAGGAAGAAGTCTGCATAATAATGGCAATTATAAGAAAAGTTAAAAAAAAAAAGGAGGCCATTTATTTGAAACCACTTAAACATGCTTTGTAATTATACATTTATTGTCAGTATAAAATGAACAATTCAGAAAAAGCTGGGTGCATATCAGCAGAAGCAATTAAGAAAGGTGTTTATTTTACTGAGACCTCACCATTTCAATTTCAGAAGTAAAGCTCTATCACTGAATTTGCAGTTGTTTTATTCATGCTTTTAATTACAGCCCATTTCCAAACTTGGCTCTATCTGCCCTTGGGGAGGCTGTATTTCCATGCACTTCTGCCTCAGGTCCCCTCTAGCACGGGAAGGGTTAAAACCAATATTTGTAGATAAAGAGGTAAACATATTTACATTCAGTTTTTCACACTTTATGCATATGTCATGCAGTGAATAGTTTTAGAGGTATGTTTGTACTATCTCTCCAGAATTTTTACAGTCTGCAGGACACAAAATCTCTATAAAGTGACTTATTGAAATAGAAGCAGATTGGTAAAACCGTTTCTCTCTTATGAACTGTGAAGAATGATCCTCTAAATGAAATCAGGAAGGAACTGGACAGAATCTTGTTTAATGGTGTGACAAAATGAATCACAACTATTCCAAGCATCCATCACTGCTAAAAGGGGACCACAAATGATCTGTGAACTACTATATATTGATTACTCATGTACTACAAGTGTCGGATTTAATGTTCACACACCATGGAAAGGCGGCAGGGACAGATGGTGCCTTAACTCTTCTTTGATAGATTTTAATGGTGAAATATTGATTTCTATCTGGCCAAGGCCTGTTGTTAGGGGCCAAAGTCATTTGTTGGGTATAGCTGGACACCCAGTCTGCTAGGGGTAATCAATCATTTTTGGCAAGGCAGGTGAAATTCTGAAGAGAAGCACCTTGGATTCCCAAACTGTATCGAGATGAGGCTGAGACCAACATTTGCGCATGCACGCCCCCTCCTCCCCCCCACGCACGCATACAAAAAGACTCCATGAAATTGTGCTTGTAAAGAATTATTAATGATAAGACATGTTTACTGAGGAGAGTCACAGCGAATCACAGCTGACATGAAATAGTCTGGGAGCCTCGGAGAGAAAATGAGCTTCTCGCTAAAAGGGACTATATTTTATTTAAACATCCGTCTAGGGCTGAAAACTCAGGTAATCTGTTGTGTTACAAGCCACTGGCTGTTCTTGCCATCCAGAGAGATAACAGTGAGGAGCTAATAGGAACACATCAATCACAATCAGGCTGCAATTCCACCAGTGTCTCCTCTTCCCAGCTCCTTTTTAAGCTCCTTAATAACGATGATAACATAGTTCTGGGCTTGCGAGAGGGTTTCTTCCCTTTGAGGGTCATATTCATAAAGAGAATGGCTTGCAAAGTCAGCATCTGACTCCTATGGAAAGGGGAGCGTGAGCAGAGAGAAGAGGTTTGCAGGTGGGAGCAGTAGGGGGGGTAGGAGAGGGTGGATTTCCCCTGGCAATAAATCCATGGACGCCCCTCTTTCCCCTGACAGCCTTCCCAGGAGAGGATTCCTGTTCGGAAGCAGGCAGGAAAGGGTAGCCTCTGCCCAGATGTGCCCCAGATGTGGGAACCAGTTGAAGCTGATTTTTCGTTTAGATTATCTTGCTTACCTAATGATTTTTGCTTCACTGCTCAGCTCGATTGTGTTCACTAGGACGGCAGGCTATTAAAATGTCAAGGCACATTGAATTGTTGTTATCAAGGAAAGAGACCTTTCCAATCAGACTGTGTTCCCGGGGTTGCATAAAGGCGAAGAAGGGATTGGAGGAGGAAGACCTTCTTCATCCTGGAGAGGGGGGAAGAGATGCAATGAGGGGTGTGTGTGCATGTATGTGTTTCCCTGACTGTGTGTAGGTGCAGCAGATGTGTGTGTGTGCCTGCTGCAGTGCGGTGTGGTAATTAAAATGCCATCTTTTATAACAGGTATTAGACATTTCTCTCATTTGTATTTACAGGGAGAGATGAAACTTCTCCCCGTTGTGCTTTTCACTGCAATCCTTATAAAGAAAATACTGGGAGGAGGAAACTTGTGTGGTAGAATCACTGGCCACGCATACTAAGGAGCTGCTGGGCTGGGCTGAAGGAGAAAAACAAAGGCAAATGCCTGCCTCATGTCTACACCTGCCTTAAGGCTTGATAAGAAAATAAGTTCACTGACCTACTGGGAAAAACACTGGAGATTGTCCGGTATCACAATATTGAACAACTGGTGACAGGATGATACAAACCCAGCACATTTGGAGGCACAAAAATCCCCTACCTCTCGTCACCACTACTACCTTGTTCATATAATTGCAGAACAGTTTATTACACAGAGGCACATCAGATATTGCCACAGATTGATTTTTTGCCTTCTTCTCCTGTAAACCATACAGTACATCATATTGGTTGGGAAAAATATATTCTTTGGATTTACTTCTCTTTGTTTAAATCATCTCACAAATATTTTGCTTTTTGCCTGCCATTTCGCTTTCATTTTCATTTTAAAAAGATGGCTTTGTTTTTGCTTGTGTACAGGTTTGTAGAATAATGACATCTATCCTGTCCCCCATGCATCAAGCATCATTGATTGGCCCGAACATCATTGTCACTACTGGGTGTTCATCTTCACACTTGCTGCTGGCAGGTCCCTCATCTACTTTCTGTCTCACACATGCCCCTCTCCGCAGCCGCACGCTCACTCACAACAAGCATACCCACTTTCTCTTTTTGCCTAATATTAATTTCTCCTGGCATGCTTTTATGGTGCATCTTCTCCTCACAAGCCCTCATTTCTCTTTCTCCAACCTTGTGCTGCTGCACAAATCCGTGGGCACAAACTGCAGCCAACTGCTCAATTCTGCAGCAATTTCCAGCTTGGTCTGCGTTAAAAGGCCAGGGAAAAAAAATCCCTCCATCTTCCATCCACATTGTCTACACTGATCCATGCAAGTTGCTCTCATAAGACTTGATTCCTTGACATATTAAGGCACAGGGAGGAGAGAACACTGAAGGGGCTATAGGAGTCCTTGCTCATCCTGCACTTGGCAGTAGAGAAGGGGTACATAACCCTACTGTCCCACCAGGTTGTTGCTCCAGCTGGACTTAATTTTTGCCCTGCCTTACATTTCCACTCTCATGTCTGTCTTGGGGCTTGTCTCTATGGACAAATTATTGCACGCAAGGCTGGGATGTGAATTAATAGCACATCCCTGCAGGGAACATTGCAGGTACAGTGAGGACTTGTGTGCACAAAAATGTTACTGTGGAGCCAGCCAAAGTGTAAATCTCCCGTGTTGTGGCACCAGCTCCCCAACACATGGGATCTGCATGGCCCCCCATACCCACAGGCACTCACAAGGAAAGGACCTTGAAGATCATCTAGTCCAACCTATAATCCAACTAACCTATCATCTACATCTAGATCATATCACTCAGCACCTTGTCCAGCCTTCCCTTGAACATGTCCAGGGTTGGCGACTCAACCACCTCTGTGGGCAACCCATTCCACATCCAGATCACTCTTTCAGTAAAACAAACCTTTTCCTAATATCAAGTCTAAACTTTCCCTGCTGAAGCTTAAGACTATGACCTCTCGTCCTGTCCCCAGAGACCAAGGAGAAAAGACCAACCCCTGCCTGGCTACAACCTCCTTTTAGATAGTTATAGACAGCAATAAGGTCACCCCTGAGCCTCCTCTTTTCTAGGCTAAACAGACCCAGCTCCTTCAACCT
>WEKX01000894.1:133442-188101 GCA_013390025.1 Pitta sordida
CTGACCCAGCAGAGAATATTCCTATCAAAACCCCTTGCTGCCATCTTCTCCAAGAGTATATCATGGGAGACTGTGTCAAATGCTTTACCACACTCGTGGCATGTGTGCCTCATCCCATACCTGTGCTGCTGACAAACTGTGGAAGAATCTAGAGAGGATTAAATTCAACATTCTTCTGGACTCTGTAGTGGTGCTGATCAAGTTTATTAGGCAATGAACAAAGTGTGACGATGCTTAGCATGCAGGAGAACAGTGCTAGCACTGATAGGAACCTCATAGTCAGTTGGACTAAAAATTACTATATGTCCAAACAACATATTCAGGAAATTATCACAGGCTGGAGCATTCTACTTGGCAAACATAGATTGTCCCAGAATGGAAAAAGAAGGTAAGGAGAGCAGCACAACTGAGCCCAAATAACCTGGAAATGGTCCAGGTCAAAGGGGCCTGGTCATAGATATAGATTTAGGCAAAGAGCAGTACCAAAGCTGGATGTCAGTCACAGCATCTCGGAACATGAATAGCTGCACCTATTTTTTTAGTCTTCAGTCTATATGCTGATCTTAATTCCCCAGTGTGCCGTTCCAGGTCTGGCTGGGGTGAAAGGCTTGTTTTCCCAGGCAGGATGAAATGAATGGCAACAGAGAAGGTATGGACTCACAGTATCTTCTGATTAAGTGCTACTATGGGACTTACCTGCTACCTGAGCCCCTCAGTCTTTCCAGCATGTCTGCTGTTTGCTGCTCCTGCTGCTCCCTCACCATCCATGAACTTCAGAGACTGTGCAAAATGATAAACCTTCAAGAAGATCTAAGTTGCAGTGCAAAAATCTAATTTCAGACATCTAAGACCTGCCTCTGCCTCAGTCCTTTTGTGCAGGGAAAAAGCCTTAGTAGTGTCCATTACATTTAAATGTAAGTTGAATGGGTGCTTAACTGCGCCCAAAACCCTGTTAGGAAGTTAAGGCTGGTGTATACAGTATATCAATCATGCCAGCATAAAACACACCAAAGGTTGTCCCTCAAGCAAGCCCTATAATTCATAGAAAACTTAGCTGCAGTTAGCTCAGTTAAAAATAAGTCTGAAGAGAAAGACATTGGAAAGTTCCTGATGATCTCTAGTGACATCATGCAATAACCTTATAATTATGGTTAAAGCCTTATTTTCCTTGGGTTCAGAACATGTCTTCTTCCTTGGCTGCATCTCTTACCTCCCCAGGTGACTTCCATGGGGCAATGGGGCAATCACTGATGTTTGGAAAGGGTCAGTCAAACTCCAAGTCAACATGCTCGGCCATGGTGTACCCTCTCCATCTGAATTCATCCCTTTCTCTGGGGACTTCCAGAACCCTACAATAAATCCCTGGGTTGGCACCATCAAAGGTGTGACAGAGAGGGCAGAAACATGGCAGGTGCATTGAAATAGCCAGTTCTACCAAAACAGTTTTGGAGCAGATGTGACACTGCCCTGCTGTGTTTGAAGCCAGACAGAAGCTGCCTCTGCCTGAGGGCAGCCTCATTCCTGCCACAGAGCAGCTGCCACAAACGTCCTCTCTGGCAGGCCCTGGTTCCTAAACACTCAGCACACAGAGGAATCCCGATGTCAGCCAGGGCTGTCCTGTCATGACAGGGTGTGGGTAAAGGTGAGCAGTCTCAGCTGGCAAACATCTGGATGACATCACCCTGCTCTGACCAGCCTTGGCTCTGTGGGTCAAGGGTCCCTGCTAGTGTTCCAAATCCATACCCGCTGTCACCCTCAACGCGTCAAGGGAAAAATACATCTCAAGCATAGTAAAAATTTATAGCTCAGGACTCCTCAAAGCAAGCACTGGAACCAAGGCCAAGCCACAACTAAGCCATATCCATTTTTTTTTCCATACCACAGATTTATTTGCTAGCAAAGGAGCAGTGTAGGGCAGGGGAGCAGAGGGCAAGGCTGTTGTTTGCAGTGGAGCACCTTGAAGAAACTAAACTAGCACTCAAAGCAGAATAATTGGTGCAGCAGGAGGCTGTGCCCATGCTAATAGTTTTGCTGAGATGAAGCTTATTAACATGTGCACTGGTGCATCTGTATTGCCTCTGGGACTCAAACTCAGCTTGGTTCTCTGCTGTGCTGCATAGAGGTTTTACCTTCCTCTGACCTTGCTCCAGCTCCTTTGTCCTGTTCTGCTGTGCTCTGAGTTAACCTTTTGTCTGCCCAGGCTTATAGCCTGTATTTGAAATCCAGGCCAACTTTTTCCAGTTTCTTGTATAGTAAGGGGTTTAGGTGTGTTAGAAGTATTTTGCGTCCCATTGTTATGATGCTTCAGTTTGAGGAAAGTTTGTTGTGCAGTGCACACTTCAGATAATCAGCCACCCTTTTTTTTGGTGGTTTAGGTTATTACAAGAGATAAAAAAATCTCATTTCATGCTTTCCCTACTATTGTGCTTCGCTGTAAGAGCTGCACATTTACTCCACATCAGTTCACAGACTGAACCCCTGTTTGAGAGAGAGAACAGAAAAATTAAACTGTTGTTTTAGGATCCAGACGATGGCCTGATTTCATATATTGGAGGAAGAGAAATGTAACTTTTGGGGACTAATATGAAATAATCTGGAAGAGAAAATGTGGTCTCTGCATCTGATCTTTGCTGTGAAGTGCAAGGCAAACAAATCTCTGCCTTTTGATTTACTGCTGATAGGACAGTTTAGGTGGAGTATGCCCATCTTATCATTGATTGCGAAGACCATAACAAAGTACCAGTGAGGTATGTGGCACGCCTAACTTAACACTTTGTGCTGCATCATGCTGTGCTTACGTAGTTCAGGTTATAACCCATCCATGGCTTCCTCCCACCACACAGACCATTCAACCAGGGCAAGAACAAGTCTCAGCAAACAGAATTAGGTTTTAAAGTGTTTTGCTAACGGTGCCAACCATCCCAATCTACAAGTTTTGTCTTGAAATGCCCTCTGTTGTAGTTAGTGGTTGTCCCAGTCCAAGGCCTATTTTCAACAAGGTTGCGCACCAAAACTAAACATCCTCAATTAAGTAGGCATATTTTGGCCCCAGACAGATTTACGACATCATCTGAAAATTAGTTTCCCCTCTGTGTTGCACTGAGTGTTACATCTCAGTGTAACCCTTTGAGCTTTCAACAGTGTCCGTGAATTTTGCCTTGTCTTTTGTGAAATCCAGTTGTTTTGCACTGAATGCAGAACATCTCTGGCATATGTGATTCAGATCAGGCAATGATCCTACACAGTATAAATCAATGAGATGAAATGTAGCCATTGACAGCACTTACAATTTTGCCCATTAATATGAAATCCTCTTTCTTTAAACGGAAGGTGCTTTTATGAATCCATTGAAGCATAGCTGACAATGCCTTCAATACTGACTATTGCCTAACTACTGCAAAACATAACAGTTATAATAGATACATGTGGTGCATATTTATAAGGATTAGAATAAGCACTTCATTGAATCACTGCAGCACTTTTGTCCCTTTTCCAGGTTACTTATAAACCTTGGATATTTTCTTCTTCCCATGACTCAAGGAATCACTTACCTGTGGGTTTACCAAGTCTCTCTGCCTTTCATTGGACTCACAGTGCAAAATACGTACTGCTACAACTGTGTTAAAAAAAAAATCCCTGCACTGTAATTATTCTTTATGCTAATATAACAGACTAGTAAATGTTCCTACACTTCCTGTACAACTAATTACATTTCAATAATGTGAATCATCCCTGGAGCCACTGCTGTTAAATATTTTTGGAGCAGTAGCAAGGGAGTTTGTTATTTGTACACACTAGAGAAGTGTGAATTTGCAAAACAGAATAGCACTGCTCTACAGCAGTAACATTCATTCTGATGTGGCCATGACAGGTCAGGGTATATGTGATGGGGGAATCCATCAACTGGAGGATTTGCTGCATCCCTTCTGATTCACAAGGACCTCAGAACTCAGTTTTTGCAGTGGCTGAAGTAAGTTTCACTTGAGACACCAAATACAATCAGTTCATTAGGAGCTGCTGCTGAATGAAATAAAAATTTTATAGATTGCGTATGTCTAAAAAAAAAGAAAGGATTCCAAAGTCACATCTTTTTTAATTGGCTAAAATAAATGTTTTACTATTATTTGCAGATTCGCAAATAAAGACAGATGAGAACTAAGGCAAGCAAACCGAGTAATTTCATATATGGCAATAATTCCTTGTATGCATCCTGTAACAATTTGGCAAGGCAACCCTGCCTACTTAGTGGCTTCTGAGAAATACTTTGGTTTTGGACAGGGAACCAATGTGGGGACAATTGTGTAATTCATTTTTGGAACCTTGCACTGGAGCTCTAGCCTTGCTGCTGTAGCTACCTGCTCAGTGTGTTTATGGTCAGGCGAGTCTTCACCCTCTCTACTCTCTTCATGATAACAATATTTACAACACTCTACAGCTCCAGCTGCTGCAGAGCCTGCTATGTTTAATATTACTTAAATGCTGCTCACTAAATGTGTCATTTCTACTCCAGGGATGGTTTGGCATGTTTTTGACCAAGTTTTGCACCAGTTGCAGCTTCAAATGTCACAGACCGTCTGGGAATGAAGGCTATCACTACCCACATGCTTTGTAGCAGCTCTGTGAAGCGGAATGAAACTCAGCACCGGAATGCTACCTGCCAGGCCATATCCTCTTTCTGCCCAATGTTTGAGCTTGAACAGAGATGCTGCTCTTCTGGCCAGGTTGCTGAAGAGGAGCCTGATGCATGTGCAGTTACTCAAGTGTATATGGAATATACCAGCCCCACTGCCTGGGGCTAAGCAGGTAGACTGAAGTGGTGCATTGAAACTGAGTGTGAGCAAATCAGCAAATATAGGATTTTTATTTTAACCCAAAAGAGAAACTAAATAAAATCATTTGGGGTTTTTTTTGGTGGTTTAGGTTGGATTCACAAAATCAATCTGCATAGTTAAAAGGTCAAATGACATATATTATGGAAGGATACCCACTGCACATGCAAAAGCCATAACTTGGTGAAAAACTGCTGTAACACAATAAAATAATAATATTGAAATCATGACCTTCCCAGCTAAGTGCTTCTTTGCCCAGTTTCCTTAAGCTTCTAGCTTTTCTCCAGAGGCACTTGTGGTGGTTTACAGATCTGCTCCTCTATCTTGTAACTCCCCCTTCTCAACCCTCAGAGCCCTGATTCAGGTGTAGCCATTCCTGGTCTGCCCTTGGAGAGATCAACACGCCTTCATCTGTGAGCAGCTACTAGTGCAGCCTGCACCAGAGCTGGGGTGCTGAAAAACAGGTAGTTTGGGTTGTGGTCAGGAGCAGCAGTATAATAAAGCCTGCTGCTGCAGGGAGATAATGAAGGTTGGGAGTAGAGGGAGGTCCATTAGGAAAGGGCCACTGGATGAGCTGGTTGTGGCAGAAGTGAGCTAAGGGAGCTGTGGAAAGCCAAATCCTTGGCAGGAAAAGAGAGATTGAAAAGGGAGAAAAAATACTTGGGTAGGGAGGACAGTGGGGAAGGGTGAAGGAACAAGGGTGAAATCTGAGAGAAAGCATAGATGGAAGATTTTGAAGAAATTTGTTACTGCTGGAAGGAAATGAAATACCTGTATTCCATCTATCCTTTTTCCCCACTAGAAGTTTCAATTTTTACCTTTATACGGTCATTGATGCTTAAGAGAAGGACAAAATTATGTTTCAAGTAATTCTGTGCTGCTATTGGTGTCTCACTGAAATCTCTCTGGTTTGCAAACTCTTTCAGTTTTGAATTTTCCAGTGCAACACTGGATTGTCCCCAAACCTTTAGCTGTTCAAACCTCTCTCCTACCTGTTACAGACCCTTTGCTTTGCTGGGGGGAAAAGAACAAAAAGCCATATTCTGATTATGTTTGCCTTCCCCCTGGAAACATGGGATGAAGTTATTCTGCTTGTGGTTAGCAAGCCCTTCCCCACATGGTTATTGTTTCTGATGTAAAAACAAAGTATAATAATTATAAAAGCAAATAATACTATTATTATTGTTGTTGCTTTTTAAAACCCTCTCAATTGAATGTTTACCTCTTTCCATAGAGGTGTAGCGCAGCTTTCCAGAGTATTTGCTAAATAAACACCCAAGAGCCTACACCTGGGACATGTGAAGGGAGGAGGGACATGGCAAAGAGAGCCACAGAGTGTCTCTGCAGTCTGTCCTGTGCAGACCCAGTCTGTAATATTAGGAAATGGAATACAGACATTTGCTCAGGCTCAGTTTCAGCTGAAAAAGCTGTGAAATGGGTTTTTGATCTGTGCTTATGACTTGTCTTATGAAAGCAGCCAGTGCATGACTGAAATGGCATATTTTTCTTGTCTCCACACCTCTTTTTTCCTTGTGTTCCCTTTCTCCTCCTTAAATTCTTCTTCCTGATAGAAAGGGATTGTAGCCAAAAGTTCCCTAATTCTGGAAACTGCTTGGGTCTGAGGTTTTGACTTAATTTATCTTTACTTGGTGATATGAGTGAACTACCAAACTACAACTCTGTTGACTTCTGTAGTGTTATCCAAGGCTAAATCACTATATACCTGATCCACAAAGGAACTATTGTACAGCATGTTGGCATTTGATCATGCTGGGGAATGAAAGCCATATTTGAGTGAGGCCTACAAGTGCCTCATTACTGCACTGTAAACAACGGGATATTACAGTAATGGACAAGGCTCTGAGTGCTACGAACAGCTTCACATTCACTGTATTGATTTGCAATGTGCACAGTGATGGTCTGCTGCAATAAATACAAATGCCATAGTGTAGAAATGTCAGAACAACTTATTAAAAATGTGTCTCTTCTTTGCTCGTGCAGCACAGCATGTACATCTGCACAGCTGCAGGGTTGTGACAAGATGGGGATGAAGCAGTGGCTTAAAAGTCAGCATTGCAAGAATGTAAATTCAGCATATAAACACAACCTGGACTGGCCAGTCCTTTCCTTTTCTTTGTATTTCCTTGCAACAGACAAGGCTTCTCCTGTGCCTTGGAACATATTTCACATCACAGAATACAGTATATTGTTTCCCACATCTCAAGAGGGTTGAGGTGGCACCAGGTGGTACCAGTTCTCAGACCACATACCACAGGCAATTCTCTGCCCACCTTACACCACTTGTATAAGTTCTGTTATATACATGTGTATATAGACACAGGTATATACACAAATCTCTCTCTCTCTCTGAAGAAATACATAGAAAAATGCTCCTTAGCCAGATTTGTGTGGCAGCTGCTTGATCTCTTGGTCCACTAGGGGGTAAGGTTTCTTCCTTAAGAAAATGGCCTGTATCCCTCTGCATGTCTCTTGAGAATGTACACTTATACAAACATTCAGATAGATATTTCCATTATATATATATAGGTCTTTCCATGATAATCATCAGTCTTAGCATATTGCAGATGACAACTGAATGAAAGTCCATCATACCCCATTTGAAGGAGAATTACTGTGCTCATCATGCAGACTGAAAAACGCAAAGGTTAGATGATGTAGCCTGAATACAGGACTTGTGGCAAAACCGAATCCATAAGCTCTGATTCCATCTGACTTTGTCCTTGTACTTATGGAAATGTCCTTTCAAGTTTAACAGAAAGGATCTATGGAATATCACAAAAGCTGTAGATGTAAATACAGGAACTGCCGGGACATCTTATTTTTAGTGCTATTTTTGCTGTTGTTCAGGTAGTCCTATGGATTTAGAGATTTTCTATAACGTTCTACTGCAGATGCCATAGGAAATGGGAGAGTCTTGAACAGGATACAGAAGATGTAAAGCTTTTCTCCTCAAAGCCTCCCATTTGGTAGGCGTGCCAGAAGAGGGGAGGAGAGCCTGCTGTTAACCTCATCTGATGGATAGTCCCTGAGGCACCACTGCCATCTGCTGAAAGCTGGAGCAGCCCATGGGGATGTGTTAGGGAGTCATAACTGACAGCCACTGCACTGAGCCCAGCAGAAAGAAAACACAGTCTGGTCCACAGAATTAAGAGTTTTCCTTTGGAGTTTTTCTTTTAAAGTCTCTTCTAGATCTCTAAACCAAATCCATAATTCTTTGCACAGTCTTTACACTCATAAAAATTATAGTTATTAGACTCTGAGTTATTAATCTCTATGAGGAAATCACAGGATGGTGTCCTCAGACTTGGGAAGATTGGTGTAGGTTTGCCCCTTTTGTCTAAGCAAACCCATTTTCTGAAGTGTGTGAGAAGGACATGTCCTGCTTGTGCTGTGCAAATGCCCTGTTGAGGAGCAGCCAGCAGTGGTTACTTCTGCAACACTGAACACACTTCATGGCCAGATTTGTCAAAAAAGGAAGCAAAATCCTTGTCTTAAGCCTTTGAGCAGCTATTGTCTGTTATTTCCCTGGGCTTTGGAAAACAATCCAGTTCATACCAAGGATGCTCAAAACTTGACTTGGCTGGACTGACTATGCAGACAAGGGGAAAGGAGCTGCTGGCATAAGCAAGCTGGTACAGATATCCATGATTTGTAGGAAGTAAGGAAGTGAAGGAAGTGGAAATTACTCCCAGAGCCAGAGGGTGTTTTGCTGTTACTGACCTTATATCCCACAAGTTACAGGGGAAGCCAACAAGCACGGTGTCTCCTGGCGTTTGGTCCGTTTTGACCTGCAGGCTGAAATGAGGAGAAAACTGTTGACTAAATAGACCTTGGATCAAGCTTCAACTTCTTTTTATTAGAATTCAGTGTAAGTGATAAAAGAGTGAACAAAATCTCTCTAGCAGAATTGTACTTTTAGTTTAAATGTCACAGTTGGATAGAGTGATGGATATACACCAGAATTTGCTTTTTCTTCACACTCTTAGTTTTAGAATCAAAGATTTTTATGTGGACTTATATACCTTTGAAATTTACTACTAAAGTGTTTGTGGTGTTGTGGGTTGTTTTATTTTAAATCTTAGAATTATATTTAGAAATAGTATCAATTGCTGTTTTGACTAGGAGAGATTGCATTACAATCAATATTATATATTATATCCTGGGGTCTGTTGTGAGCAGATAATATTAAGACATGCATAATTTATTAACAATCTCAGTAGTGGCCCAAAGTCCTATGTGAGGATCAGGTTGAGTTTTGGTCAATCTTTGGTCAAGTTTTTAATGACTTTGTAGGTGCTAGGTTAACTTCCCTGTGGAGCAAACCCATTATCTTCTGTGGAATTAAATATCCAGCTGCTTAAGGGAAGTAGAAAATGCTTAACAACAAATAGTTTTTTCAACACAACAAAAACAAAGGAAACGAAGAGATTTCTATTTTGGATAATCAATTTTGCATCCTGAAGAACACACTGGTTAAAGTACTGGAAGCTGTGAGAAGCCAATTCTCTATGCTTCCAGCCAGAACCTAGCTAGAGGCCTGAATACAGCGTGTCATTATGATTAATTATGGGTAATGAGTGTTTTATGAACCTAAGAAGAAAAGCATTTATTTTTCTGGTATTATAGTGGTGGTGTCTTGTTTTGTTTAAAGCTGGTATTGCGAAGCCAAACAGATGATGAAATCCCTTTATTAGCTCTTTTGTTTTGCTCTAGACTGTTTACTGGGCTTACGGGGCCAAATCCCCATCACACAGTTCTTGTGTGAGGACTTGCTCTGCCAGTGCAAGAGACAATGATTCAGTTCAGGAGCTCTGGGATTTTGTATTTTTGCCTTTTGTTCTGTTTAATCCATTTTCTGTGTCAGAAACCCCACAGACCTACCTAGGATGCTGTTCAACAAGCATAAGGTGCTTGAAAGTAGTCTGTCCCAAGAATGGTTTGCCTCTGGGAGTTTATTAGCTCTGGGCCTGACTCAAAGCCTGCTGCAACCCCCAGGAATATTTCTCTTCATTTTTGCACACCGTCAGACCAAACCTTTGCAGGTTTCTCTAGGAACCCCCTGCTCAGGATGAAGAAGGCTTGAGATAAGTGATGGCCGAGGGGACAGAGCTCGGATAAAGACCCTGCCAGAAGGATCCTGCCTGGAATTGACACCTGGTAGCAATGTCACCCGACACCATCAGTCCAGTGCACCTCTCCTTGCAAGCTCAGGGGGTTTTCCATCCCTTCAGTGTCTCCATGCTTTCCAGACTGAAGTCCCTGTTAAATCGGCAATGTGCACAGTGCTGGCTTTATCCACAGAGGTATTCTTGTAGATGGGCAGTAGGAGAATGGATGTAAAGACCCTTTGCTTCGTCCCTGTGGTTTAGAGGTCTGGGAAAGGATAAGGGCTTTTGGTGCTATTGGGGCCTAAGCGTTAAAGAGGAGTTAAAAGAAAAAAAATAAATTGGGATACAAGCGGTGAAAAGAGAGAAAAACAGTACGTCAAGAAGGGATCGGTGAGCCTGTTCTCCGGCTGTTCCTCCGCGCACCAGGAGGTGGTGCCCAGCTCCTGCTCATCCCACCGAGAGAACACAAGTCTCGTCCTTCCAGGGACTCCTCTCCAACTTGTACCACCCAGGAAAAATACTGGGGGCTTCACCCTCCCCAGCGTGCTTCTGTACCTCTGGTGTTTTGACAGGAACTCAAGGCTGACAATATTAACCGTGCCAAAGAAAACGCAGGGAACCTTTATACTGCGAACTGCTGTTACCATGCTGCAATAATGATAATAAAATAAAGGTATTATCAAATGACTTCTAAAGTATTAGATTTATAGGACAAGAGATTTTTGCTGTGCGGAGGGCAGGCAAAAATGCGATCAGGTTTTAGATTCTTCGTGCTTGCTTTTTCTGTTTTGTGCAATTTCTTTATTTTTAAAGTTTGTGCATAAAATAGTACTAAAATAAAGTAAATGAGTAAAATCAAATAGATTTCCATAAACAATTGCATCCCTGCATATCAATTTAAAAAAATGAAAGGTTCTGTCATGAAACTGTGTTATCAGTTACTATCTCTCACTCAAATGGGAACTGCTAGATATTTTCCCTCTCTCTTTGCTGAAATACTGTACGTTAGTACTAAGGAGTTTTAAATACGTTAAATGACCTTTGGTGATAATTTAACAAAGCTAATAGTTTTTTCTTGTGACAAAACTGGGCAAATCCTTACTTGATTGCTGAATTACTGAAACATTAGAAAAACAAACACACTAGTTTCAAGTAAACGGAAGGGGTTTATTTTCTTTTTTAAATCCCAGTGTGTTACTACAAAACTGCCATATGAAAACTCATTTTACATTGTGAAAAAAAAAATAATTACATAGACATGAGTTCAACTTATCAGAAAATAAAAAATAGACTCAGTTTATTTTTCCTAATATTACAGAAGTTCTGGGTGTTGTATTTTTTTTAAGAAGAAGAATGAGGGTCTGCAAAAGAAGGATTTATTGAAGCTTCTCAATTGGCAGTGATTAGCAAAATCTACTGTGGGATAGTTTACAATGTCAGTATACAAAAACCAATGTATTTCAGCATGCTTTCTCCAGAACAAAATGAGAAAATGCCTTTCTATAACATATTTTTTGACAACTTTAACTTTTTTCCTCTCCTGGCTAACAAATATTTTTTCAGGCAGATGTTACATATGTTCCAGGTACAGAAGCTTGTGTTGTTTTTATGAAAGCAGACTTCTTCAGGAAGTGTTGCAAGGACTGTATCTCAATTCAGCATGTTATCAAACAATCTTTTTTAAGGTGTGAAAAAAATTATGTTGTATGAAGATTAAAAGACACTATAGGATTAAATTGCTTGTTTTTTTAAATTCTGGGAAATGTGGGATAGTTTTTTAATTACTACCTTAATAATAACACATGTACCTATTTATTTTGTGTTTTGCTTTGGAGATGTCACTTTGGAAGTAGGGGTTTAGGGAGGAAGAATTGGTGAAAAACTGTAAATATAAATATCCAAAGCATCATGCAAAAGACTCAACAGCATATTATTTTACTTTTTGGATAAAAAAGAAGGTTGTATCAGAACCTCTGTTGCTTTATATCTGTGTAACTTCACCACAGTCAATGGAGCTGCATTGGCTTCTATCAGCTAAGAATCTACGTTATTGTTTTGAGTCTGATTTTAAGTGTAAGTGCCTTCCTACAAACCTTTAAAAGTTCAGCTTTGCTTATTCAAGAAAATTAATGCTTTGAACTGTGACTTAGAGTATTAAAAAGCCATTTCAGACTATAGCCAGATTTTCTGTTCTTGGTAATTTAACTTTCCCTTATTATCTTTAGAGAATGTCATTTTTCGAGCGTGCTAATGCAGCAAACTTTTATACCACCATTAAGGATCATGGTTTATTGGATTTCACTGGACTACTCAAGCAAACATTTGTTTAGTGACACTCTTAAATACAAGATTGTACCACAAATGTCAGAAATGCTGTTTGAAAGTTTATGAGTTAAAACTTTGTTGCTTTTATTAGAACCTGGAAAGGAATGAAAACATTAAAGTTTTACATGAACTTCTCCTGTGGTGCTGTGAGAAAACTATTTGGCTCTTGGGATTTTTTCCAAGATTATTATGTGATAGTAACAAAATTTATAATTAAGTTTATGAAAAACATGCATTAGGTAGAGATATAGCTCCATAGATGCATATCACCCTTAAGCAATCATTTTCTATGACAGCTCTTGATAGCAACAATCAAATGTATAATATTTTAACATCATAATTAGTTTACATGGCTTTTCATCTTGTTAAGCTAATGGAAAGTTTCCTATTTTATTCCTCTTCTTTGTATCTTTGTTTTTCCTTCTTTTTATCTTTGATTTTCCTTCTTTTTTTAATCTTGGGGGAAATAAAAGAAGAAACTGCATTTTGCACTTTTTTACAACCGTTGCTGAAAATCTGTCACAGCTACCTATGAAAGCTAAAGAAAACCAGAAACAGAAAGACTATTATTTATAGCTAGCAAGATACAGTATGGCACCATATGGTAGAATTTATCAAACTCTTTCCTTTCTTATGCAGGGGGAATAGGGGCTGTAGACAGTTCTGTCTTGCAGTCCTTGCTTTGCTGGCCACTCATTCATTTACGCTGTGGGCTGAATCCTGCTTGACCTACAGCTTTTACACCCATTAACTTATGTCCGAGGGCATGGAAAGCAGGGTTTGGCCCTTTGTGCATATTTCTTCTCTCCACAAATGCAGTTTTGCTCAGAATGCTGTGTGCATTTCAAACCAACTAAAACAAGAGGATGGAGATAAATTAATGCCTCACATAGCTCTTCATATGGGATACTGAAATATAACAGTAGTCTGCTGAGGGTTTAAGTTTGCAGGGTGACACTTACCGGGTGTAAGGTGCTGTAAGGTTAAGAAGCATCAAACCTATAATAACAGTCTGACTTCCTCTTCATTTTGTCTCCTTTTGTGTTACATACTAGGGCAAGGAAGGTCTGCCAATCACTATCATTTCTTTTTCTTGTTCTGTAAAGACTGGGTCGTCACAGCAACAGGCCTGTGACAGGCTGGTATCCATTTAGAGCTCCAGGGGGGTCCTAATAGGATTGAACCAAAAGATCAAGTGAATAGCTTCCTATTTTAGATTTGTAATAACTCTGAACTGCTTGCATATACATGGACCTTACAGTGTTTTGAGGAGACTTTTTTACCAGAGAAAAGATCTGTCTGTCTCTAAGAGTGCTGTACTTTGGAAAGGATGCCTCTTAGCCTACTCTGTCCTTGGAAAAAGGAAGTAAAAAAACCAAATTAAACCCACTTCTCTTTCTCCTGCACACACGAAATTGGAAGGTGTCATTTCCTTTCATTAATTCATTTTACCAGATCAAAGTAAATAGTCTGTTTATGGAGAACAAAGAAGCCCCTTTTTGGTATTCTGCTGAAGTCGCTATCAGATTCAGAAGTTTACTCATCTTTCTGAAATCTGGCAAGGCTGCATGCTGCTGAGATTACAGCTAAACAGCTCATGCAAAACGGGCAAATAAATTCCATGCTAAACAAATTCTAACAGAGAAAGAATTAGGAGGAGGCATTTTGTTGATTTGGGAGACTCTCAAGAGGCCAGGCCTCTCATTCAGCTCACAGAGGGGCTTTGGTAAACCCATAGTACTCAGCGTGCAGATGAAGAACCACTGTGGGAGGGAGGAGCTGTGTTTTGTTAAAGTTATTTTCACCAATTATGAAATCCATGAGGAAATAGATGTTGCTTCATACATTTAATTCTCAGCCAGATTATTATATCAATTATTTATTAGGAACAGTTCTTTATGTGGAACTTCTTGTAGGGCAAGATCCCAGGAGTAAACATGTCGAGATCTAGCTCCAGGATTTATAAAATATATTTTTAAACAGGACTAAATTTGGATATCTATTGAATTTGCATAAAGTATGTCTTCTGAAGTTTCTGAACTGTTTCATTCATAGAGAATGTGACTGTCATATGAGCTGCACTGGTTTGGGTGTCTCTTCTCAAAGCACGGAGACTGAACTCCAACCCAGGTTACAAGCATGTCTTGAAGGTCCCCTAATGCTGCCTGGCCAGGATGCTCAGCTCTGGAGATGTGCTTTGATACCTCAACTGTGATAATACTGTGACAGGTTATGACACCGGAAGGCCTGTTCTGCAGAAGCTGACGTTTTAGTATTGTCCTTGTGCTCCTTTTTTTGCTACTTAAATGATAATTGATGTAAGGTTCTACAACCAGCATGAGACCATCTCTGAATCTCTCGTTCTCTCTGCAAGCAGAATTTTCAGCCTTTGGCTTGCCCATTTTTCCCTAGAATATATTTTGGGTTTAGCCACAGAATGCCTTCATTGTCTTAAAACCAGTACTAGACTCGTTCTTCTATTTTCAAATAACCTGCAGTTTCCATACTGAAAGTGCAAGATTCACACATGTCAAGAAATACTCGCAAGAACTATGTCTGGATAAGTAAATTCTTCTATTTTTCCATATAGAGTCTTGGCACATACATATTTTCCTGTCACTTTTATTGGTACAAATTTTGAAAAGGATTTTGCATAGATTAGGGACCCAAAGGCACTCAACTAATTAAAATTAGGGGCATCCCTCTGTGAGAAAGGATTAGGCAGGTAAAAGACTAGGACTGTGAACCGTCATCTTATAGGGACAATGGCAGAACTGCAGTTCATTGGTTTGAACCCTGCGTGTGGGGTTGAGATACATGACAATGAGCACCAAGACGAAGGGAGCTGGGGGAGGGACATACAGCAAAAGCCAGGGGCATCTGGAATGGGCTTTGAATGCCCTAACACAAAATTTATCAAACTTCCCTTTTGCATGCAGCCAAATCAAAAGATAGACATGCTAATCAGATTTTTATAAAGGTCTTTACAAGCATTCCTGTTAGTTTTTGCTCAGATTTCCTAGAGAATACAGTGTAACATGGTCTGAAAAATTGGAAGAAATTTTTATGTTAGATGCAGATGTTATGATGAATTATAGGGGGTTTTTTTGGTGGACACTTTTGGCATGCTTTCTGTAATTCAAAAAAAAGATTGTATTTTTTCCTTTGCTACAGCTTTCTTTTGGAAAATCTTTCATTCTGGCAAAGCAAGTCTTAAAGGATATTAACAGAATATAAAGACTATCCTCATTTACCTGTAAGGTCTGACGCTCTGATGAAATTATCTTAGAGGCTTTGAATGTTGCCTTCCAGTTGTAAAACAGGCAGAAAATCTTTATGATTGTGTTACTATCCTACTTTGTTGCTAATCACGTTGAAAGTCTACTACAATTTCAAGCTTTAAAATCTGAAATTTACATGGACAAGAAAAGAAAAAAGATCAAGCCAATTCTTTAATTTTTTTCCTGTTTTGTCTTTTCCATTTAGCCAAGTCTACCGGCTTGATGTTGTCCCTGAAGTAAATTTTGTTTCCATTTATCCCGGGTTAGCTTTCCATCCATATTTGAAACACTTTGCTATGTCACAGCAATTCTCCCCATAAAAATAACTAATCATTACCTTTTTTCTCTTGTTTCACTCATTTAAATTTAGGTCTCACTTGGCTGCAGCTGATACTGAGGGCAAAGTCATTTGCTGTAAGGACACTTGATAAATTACAATTTTGTTTTAAAAAAGGAAGCTCTAAACCCAATATGTTGATTTAGAATTCTTTTGTTCCCCCTAACTTTCAAGCTTCAGAAAAGAGCTGTAAGTTTAACATGATGAAAACCCTTTTCTTTAAAGGATTATTTGGTTCATTTCCATGGAGAAGATCGTTGCCAGTGGTGAGGCCTGACCTAACACCCACATACAGTAAGAACCTGTCTGTCTTGGAGATGTGTTCTTCCATCTTCACCCACAGAAGAAAAAACCACTGAGCTTTAAGATATATTTATAATAATATTTATAATATTATAATATTTTTAATATTAGGGGGTTTTCCGTGCCGACCAAGGCAGTATGTATGTCTGCCAAGGCAGTATGTATGTCTGCATGTATGTCTAGAAAGAAAGACTGTCTGCAGACTAAAATCTGTGTGTCTAAGTGTTCTGAGTCTCGTGGCTATTTCTACCACTTGCAGGAATAAACTTTTCACAACTGGTTTCCAAATTAGGATCTTCAGCACTTTGATGTCTCTGATGAAATGTTTCATAAAGGACCCTGAGTAAACACATGTGGTAAAGGTCTCTCTTTCTCACCTCACTTTCGGACTTTCTCCAACTGTTGCAATCCTGACTCCTGTTAGACAAGGAAGCTTTTTGTAAGAAAAACAAATATTTTATTTACCGTGATACCTGATGTGTGTTCTCGTTTGTCCTGATCTAGACTAAGCTGTCCAGGTCAGGAATGGTCACCTTTGCTATTATTCTGTAACCTGTCTACAGAAGAGAATTACTTTTTGGTTTATGTTGCACAGCACCTAGCCCCTGGCCCTGTGCTAGTACAAATAATAATAATCTACAGTACCTGGCACAGCAACACCTTATGCTCTCTATATGTGGCACTGCCATAAATGTGGTAGTGCAGTACCTCCAGTCAACACGCAGAATTACCTCTTACTGAAACTAAATGAATGTGGGTGCTCTTGATGATAAATCTGCCCACCCTGGTCCATGCTTTTCTTTATGCAGTTAGCTGGAGTGAGGGATGGGATTTATTTTTTTTTTTTGGTCTGACAAACTACCCACTTTTACAGCTGTAAGCACAAGAAGATACTTCCCAAGGACTCTTCTGACCATGACATGGCAGAGCTACACTATTGCCCTGTGATGGATTTCCCAGGGCTGCCTTAGCTCTGCATCAAGTTGTGGCACTTCATGTCAGCCCAGCTTGGAGCAAAGTCTCCACCATGCTACCCTCACGAAAGCTGCACTCTCTGTCCTGTGATGCTTCTTTGTCTGCAAGATTTGAACAAGAAAACCAGCAGGCTGGGGTAGAATTCAAGAAGCAACTCCAGAGGTAACCTCTGGGATGGGGGAATCTCTCTCTGAGAGATAAAGACTACTAGGCTGTAAGGTTGCAAGGATCTAGTGGTGAGTGTCTCCATGCCTCATGCGGGAGACTGGGTGTTCGATTCCTGTCAGGGAGGCAGTGGTGCTGTTCAAGAGTTGGACTGCATGATCCTTGTGGGTCCCTTGCAACTCAGAATATTCTATGATTCTGTGTGCTAATGGCACTTAAAAATTAGAATAAGCAGAAGAAACTAGATTCAGCAGTTCTCCAGCCTGACTTGCACTCAGCACAGATTGTCCTCAGCACCAGTAAAACCAATGTGTTGGTCAGCAGTGCTGCCATGGCCCTGAGCTCCTCAGCCCTCACAGCCCTTCCCCCCCCGTCCCCAAGTGTACATCTTGTGTCCTGCCTGGCCCCTCCACTCTGCACTGCAGCACTGCCTGCTCATCGCTCAGCTCCCCTTTTTGTGAGGTAAACAGCTGCACCGGGATATTAAGCTTCAGCAGGAAAAGTTTAGACTTGATATTAGGAAAAGGTTTTTTACTGAAAGAGTGATCCGGATGTGGAATGGGTTGCCCACAGAGGTGGTTGAGTTGCCAACCCTGGAGGTGTTTAAGGGTAGGCTGGATGAAGTGTTGAGTGATATGATCTAGATGTAGCTGATAGGTTAGTTGGATTATAGGTTGGACTAGATGATCTTCAAGGTCCTTTCCAGCCTTATGTATACTGTGATACTGTGATTACATAGTTCTAAAATAAATTCTGAGGGAACAGGAATCACCAGGACGTCCATTTCTGAGGCATTTCATGTTCACTAGCCTGGCTCATCAGCCTGAGAGCCCACTTTACGAGCAAGAGGTACCAGTTTCCTCTCACTTTGCACTGCTCCTTCCCTATTCTTGAAACAATTTATATCATATCGGCGACATTCCCAAATATGATATTATTTATATAATTTATATTACACCAGCATGGCAGAGACCCATTATTGTGGTGAAGCTGTGTTCTTCCAATGGAGACATCCCTGTCTGAAGTTTTGGACTCAAAGGCCCAAAGGGCTTCAGCTCCATCAATATTGAAATATCTTTTTTGTGCTTTGGCTACCTATGCACCACAGCAATAAGCACTGGATCTGCCAGACTTCTGAAGGAGTAACATCTTCAGGAAAGCTCAAGAGCCTTCAGAGGGAGAAGGCAAGAGCAAGAAGAGGGAGGCTGGATCTTATGTACCTTTTTTTTCTCTCAGCTAGTTTTGTGAGAGCTTGTTCACACTAACTTTCATCAGAGAAATGAAGTCTGTGTCATGGGAGGCCGTGAATTTTACGTAACTTCTCTGCATCAATTTCCAACCATATATTCTTTCAGAGTGCCTCAAAAAACACCCACATAACAATACTCTTCCCTAAAAGTGTGAATTCAGAGCATTACTGTGGAAAAGCATGTGGCTTGGCTTACTGCACAGCAAATTCCCCACACAGACAAACCCTCTGTCTAAGAGAAAGAAGGCAATTGGGGCATAAATCTTTTAAGCATGTAAAATGATAGCTGTCTTGGCAATGGCAGATCTGATAAAGTATATTCCACCTGGTGTGGAAAGGCAGCATATGGCCACAATAATCTGTTTTTCGATCAGGAACGCAAGGATTTAAGGCCTAGCCTGGAAGGATTTCTTGTCACTGCCTCTCCTCAGCCCTGTCTGCAGATAAGTCAGTTCAGGTGGCATGAGGCAAAGAAAGGGGACCTTGTTCAGTGGTTATGTTCTGGGTATGAAGAGTGCTGGGCTTGGCTGAGCTTTACAAAAATTCCCTTTCAGAGCTGTGCTGTGGGGAAACCTGAACACCGTTTCTCATCTACAACCCACCTTTTAAGCGTGTCCAAGTGGGTGCACAGAAGTTTCCTCCCTAGAACCCACAGCATTTAAAACACTTCTAATTATTGTTAATTGGTTAAAGTTGCAATTTTTTTATGCTGTTAAGTCCAAGAATAGATATAAGAGTTAAGTACAGGGAATATCGGTAAATGCCTCCTCCAGCCTTTCTCCTCATGAGAGGAAGAGAGCCTTGTACTGAGGAAGGTTCTGCGGGAATGCTTCAGTCTGGTTTATTTCATGTAGTTACAAACCTTTTCCATTTTGGCTTTGTGTATTTTTTCTTTTGATTACACAAAGTATACTGAGCAATCCACAAGTCAGTATGGCACTGGACTGTTTGTATAGGCAATATCTCTTTTCATAGCCGCATTGAAAGGGTCTACCTAAGCTTCCATGTAAACCAGACATAGGCTGTGATTAAGTTCTGCTGAGAAAGATTTAATGTTCCTGCTGGGAATCTGAAAAGGTAATTTTAATGGAGTAAGGAAAATCTCTCTGAAATCAATACAGGAAAGAGAAGCTGACAATTTTGTTATTCATTATCTTCTAGATAAAAGGCTGTTTAACAGTATTCCAGATACTTCCTAAAAATTGGGGGAGCTCTTGATAAAGTTTAAGCTTCATGTTTATGTTTAGTGAACCTTAAGGTATTTTTATAATAACACTTTTCAAAAGAGAGGTGACCTTCAGCAAAGAACTACATGCAGGGACGTTCAGAATGAGGCTACATATGTGCACGCTGTAACCCATGCCCCAGCTGCAGACATCTTGACATCTTCTGTGTCTCATTGTGCTTTCTCCTGGGACTGCTCTGAAACTCAATTAATTGATTTTAGAAAGATCTTAAAGGTCTTCACATCTACTGCTTTTAATTCAGGGTTTTGTAAAGGACCCACTGCTGCAGAAGTCAGTGCTGAAAGACCGATCAAGTTCTCTGTGCCTTTGCTGGAGCAAAACTGTGCCAGCTCCAGAATATCTGTGGCATGTAGATCCTTGAAGGCATTGCTCTCTCTTGCAAGGAAGAAAAGAAATAATCTGTCAACAGCAGTGGTGGCACTCTACTGCAATCTTCCCACTGCTGAAAGGAGCTGTGGGAAAAGCTGCCTTTCTCCCAAGTCATTCCACGCCCAGCGATGTGGTGGGTACATGTTTGTGTTATAAAGCCTGGAGTCTGGGGGCTCTGCACAGCTGAACCAAGAGGTCACTAGATCTCTCTCCTCCCTGTTTGGGTGCCAGTCTAGATGTGCCCATTTCTTTACTTCTTGCAATACTTTAGAGCTCAGGGACCCACAGTACTACTCTGTGAAGTACTCCAACAAGAAATGGATTTTATGGGAATGGGCAAATCCATACACCTCCCCCTATTAAATAAAACCCAAGCTAATGACCTCAATAAAGACCATTTTTTTGTTGTAGTTTAAAGACAGCTGGAGCCATTCTCTACGAAATCAGCTTCTGCATTTTTAAAAAGTATTAGGCCAGAGACAATGTTGTGTCACTACTACTTAATCTTAACCCTCCGAAGGTCATTCAGTGGTACCAGTATGTTTTCGGCATACCATTAAAAATGGAAAGAAAATGTTCTTATATGGTGATAGTGTAATGAAACACAACCTTCCGCTGGCCAGTGGGACTCTCGAGGCAGAGATATGTGGGGGTTTTATAGTGTTTGTGAAGGATACTTTATGTTCTGTAACATATGGTATTGTTGTTACTCTTTTGATTTGTAGTTTTGGGCAGACACATTCTCATAACCTTTGTGCGCCTTCGGCTTTGGAGGTCCTAAAGCTGCTATTGTTCAGTCAGTTTTCAAACTCAAGAAGAATGTTTTCTTCATAAAGAGCATGTTAAATATTACCAGAATTTCAGCATCAGTTTTGTATTTCAGGCATATGATTTGGCATGTTCTATAGATGACGGAACATAGCTTTTAAGTTATGATTTAATTTAGATTTTTTAAATTAAAAAAGCAGCTGTTTCTCTACATATGAAATATGAGTCCTCTGTAACTTTACTTACATGAGCATTGTTTTCAAGGTAAAATATATTGGATAACCTAAGAGCAGAATAAGGGCTGGATTCAGTATAAGATCTGTCTAGCTGCTTCCTACCACTGAGTGCAAGGCTTGGGTAAGCTTGACAAATCATTGTCAGTGGCTGGGATAAAGTTTATTTCTCTCCCTTTTCGGTTATCATTCTTTTGCCAGACATACCTACCTTCTTAGTTGAGTTGAGTCTGAACATTCATAATTAGATTTATGGGAATTATGGTGGTGGAACAGGTTTCAGTAATGAGTAAAGTGAAAGATTGCAAAAGGGACGGCAGATCCTTTGGACTATATGCCAAATACCACCAGTGCTGGGTGAAAAGCTCCTATGCAGAGAGAGAGCACAAGATCATCCAGGGTCTATTTTAAGAATGTAGGGAGACAGTGTGAGATACTGTGAAGAAAGTACAATTCTCCCATGTTTTCATGTGTTCTGATAGTGTGGTAAACCACACACAACATGGACTTCAGGTTTATGATTTTTCAAATTGCCTAAAGCTCTGTGTAGTGTTGGTGTTAGATTTTTCCGTAAGATTTCTTAAGATTTCCCTGCCCCTCGCCCCACCCCACCTTTTTCATCTGTGATTTCATGAATATTTTAAAATAATTAATTTTTGATCTTAAAAATATTTGGAGGAGAATGCAGACAGGATATCCACATATGTGTTAATAGCTATGTGTTGTGTTCAGTGAAGTATCTTTGTGGGCATGAGAAGTGACTCTTCCAGGAGTGTGACAAAAGGAAATGACTTAGGACTGAGTTTTTCCACACTAGACTAAACAGCTGTAACTCTGATAATAAACAGCCACAAAACATTGTTCTTGTCATTCAATATCTTTTTTTTTCCATGCTGCTATGTAGTCAGGAGCAGTTGTGGTGCAGCCAGGAGCCAGTGCTTCAGGATTTCTGAACACGAAAGGAAAGGGGTGCGTTTTTCGTGCACCTCTCTGCTCTCAGGTTTTTGCTCGTGTCTCTTCTTGGGGCATCCTATGAACTAATGAAATTAATGTCCTTGACATTTCCTGCACTTCATTCCAGATACTGCACATCATTTATGTGCAGTGTCACAATGCAATAATTTTTCTAAGATATTGTGGGTAACTGAAGTGTGTGGTACTACTAGTATAAGGACAACATAAAATTACGCTCTGGGATGTGCTCTCGGACTCTGTACGGGTGTTAGGTGGTGAGTTGGACTAGATGATCCTTGTGGGTCCCTTCCAACTCATAATATTCTGTGTGTGATTCTGTGTGTGATAAAGTACTAATACTTGTACTTTAGTTTAAAACTTAATGCTGTGATTTGGTTTTTTTTTTTTTCTTTAGATCAGACTCCTTCATGTACCCCCAGCCCTTAGGTTAGAGCTTCATGCACTTTTCTAACCTCAGATAGATCATGGCCATTTTTGCTGTGCCAGTATCTGTTGTGGTGATCACTCATCATTGCCTTCATAGTACAGGACCAAGGGGAGGCCTTTGAGAATAGTCAGTTGGGTAAATGGCCTCTTCCCATCCCCATTGCCTATCAAGTCAGCAAATCAAAATATCCAGAATGATTTCCTGCAGTCTTTTTCAACATCTTTATTTCATGGAATTGCTTGAAATTATTTTTTTTAGCTCAACAGCTAAAATATAAATAGTTTAGGTTTTTTGTTTTACTCTTAAAACACCTTGAAAATATTTCTTTAATGATGTAGCTAATGCCATGAGATAAGGCAATCATTTGACATCAGCAATTGAAATGTTTAATTTAGAAAATATTTAGTTAAAATATTTAGACATTATATGTCTAATCCACTTGACTATTTTCAAAATATTTGCTGAATTTGACCTGAATTTTCTAATATGTCTGTGTATTTTCACAGCATGACATTTCCTGATGAGTATATTATTTTTTCTGAAAAATTTTACCCTGCTGTGTTGGAAGTATCTTGTGTGACTGTAAAACACTGTCAGAAAGTGGATTTCGAAAGAGCCTGATTAATACTTCACATAAGGAATCTCCACCAAGAAATTCTGCTAAGAAAAGTGGAGCTGTTAACGTAAAGCCTTTCACTGGGAAAAGTTTGGGATAGAATGAAAGTAATAAATCAGTGATTTAAATCAAAACTAGAAGTCCATAAATTCCTTTTTTAGCAGTAGGTTAAACTGTCAGGTCTAACAAAAGCTTACAGCACTTGCCTGCTCACTGGTTCTGATTCTGCAAGTGCTGTTGCTACCAGGTGTCACAGTCACTTGTGAGACCTGCTGCACTGAGGGAACAGGCCTATTTGGAACCTTACTTAGATGGGAAAATGCATCAAACATTATTTATATGAAGGTTTCCAGTGCTGCTGTGTGAGCCCTTTCGTAATAAATAGCAGGTCTGGCAGATTTTCCATGATCATGTGCAATAGACTCAGTATAAGAATAGTCTCATTCTAGAACTACCATTCAGATGTTTTTTTCTGAATGGCCTGAATAAAACCCCACATAATAATTTTGTGTAGCTATCTCAATATGAGTTATATATTGATACATTTGTGCACTTATGTATTTTACATAAAATATATATTTAGTACGTATATATAAATTCCTCAGTATTTTGGTTTTATATTTAAAAACAGCTCACTGAGGTGTACAATGGTAAAACACATTTTTTCTTGTCAAGTGAATAATTTGAATTGTTTTATTTCTTCAAGCAGTTTTTCAGTATAAGTTTTATCAGACCAGCTGCTGCTGTGTTGTCCTTGTTACGAGTCTCTCAGCATATCCTATACAAATCCTTCTTTTCAGGCTTTATAGTTGAGACACCAAATTACCTTTGCCCCATAATGTTTTTTGGGACAGCAGCAGCTCCATGGAACGTGTGCTGTCAAACTAGCTGCTCATCAAAAGAGGCAGGAAAGATGATGGGGATTTCAGGGGACTTGTAGGCTTCATCAAAGCGTGTTTGTGTGAGGTTTACAGGGACCTAAAATGGGCTGTTGCTGAGAAATCAGAGAAGATCAGAGTGGACTAACATCGTTCATAACTCTTCTGAGTCCATTTTTGTGGACTGCATCCACAGCACCTCCCTGGCAGATATTTTGCCTGATGGGACTTGTACCCTGTGTTTGAAACAAATCCCTCTCTAAGCTGCTACCTTTTATTCTTCCCGATTGTGCCAACTGTTGAGTGAATCAAATGTATTGAAACTGTCATCAGGGCAGGGGTAAGCAAGAGCTGTAGCTGAAATTACAGTAGTAGCAGAACTGAAAGATGGGCTGAGTTTTATGGGCTGCTCAATCCCTTGAAAAGGAATGTTAAGTTAATTTTAAGTGTTGCAAGTGCCTTCTGCAGGGCATCTGCTCAGCAGAAATTTCCTATGCACTCCTCAAAGTCTGGCTTAGACAGGTCAATAAATCTCTGCCTCTCTTTGGCTGCAGAGGGTTGGCGTTTTATGGCTGCAGTAGGTGAAGNTCTATGGATCAGTATTAAAGGTGGTTTTATCAGAGGGGATTCTTTTAGATTTGTATGTTATTTCCTAAATTTAAAATAATAAGAGGTAAATTAATAATTATTTCATACTTGACATGAAATAATTTAAATTAAAAATTAGGCAGTTTTTATTGTCCATGATCTTTGCAAGGTAAGTAGGCTCAGCAAGGCAATCCTTATTTTTCCCCCACGGGATGGTGTCAGGAGCACTACTAACAATGTTCTGTTGGTTCTCCGTTCAAGCTTGACAGACTGGTGTGGGTTTGACACAAGTCAAACTTCGGAGCCTCAGAATTCAAACTCTGATGAAAGGCACACCTCTGTAAGCAATACAGCTACACAAGAAAAATAGTGCTTTCCCTGATTTCCATGAGCTGGGACAGGGGGAGGTCCTCCTACCTTATTTTCTGAGCCTATTTTCCACAGGCTACCTTTTTCCTTATGCATGCAGAGATGGTCCCCTTAATCACTTCTTAGCAGTGCAAAGACAAGGATATGGAAGTTTAGCCCAATTTTATTACNGAAGAGAAAGCTACATCTTGTATGGAAAGATAATTCTAGGGCAACACCAAAGGAATAGGTTGATAGGTTGGACTTGATGATCTCTATGGTCTTTTCCAACCTTACTGATTCTGTGATTCTGTGAATAGAAAGACTTCTTCATTCTTAATGCTCGCTGCTAAATAGCAGAGTGTGTTGTTTTAATAGAAAACAAAGGCTCAGATGGCAGAAACATTGAGAGCTGAGAAGGCTGGGTGGACAGAAAAGAAACAGATTTCTTTGCAGCGGAGACTGAGGACATGTAAGGAAATCAGTATGTGCACACGTGATTTGTGGTTCTATATCACTGATAAATGAACTCAAATAATATTGATTCAAGATATTTTCTTATTTTAATGGGTTTTGTGTACACCCAGTTTGAAATGCTCAACAAAGTTATAAAAATGTCCCATTGAGTTTATGTACTTCTGAATTGTGATTAATTTGATTTACAAAAGATNCTTCTGTAGTGAGGTTTTTGTGATCAGGTGGAATTGTGATGTCTGGGATCTATTAATATGACCAAGTTTTGGTTCTGGTGAACCTTTAATTCTGGTGAACCACGGCAGAGATAGTGATTTTCAGAGGCAGAGTCCTGCACTGCCGAGATCTTCACACTGATCATTTCTATAATGCTCTAAGTGGGTGGAGATTTAAGTGACTGTCAGGTTAATAAAACTTGATGTTCCTGCCCTAAGGTTTTATTGTCCAAAGTTCAGTTGCACATTATGACTCAGATTCAAGGACTTTTGAAGTCAATTAAAATTCTTCCATTTATGTCCCAGTTGCCAAAAAACATTTGAGCTGTGAGTTGCAGAGCCATATCTGAGAACAATCCAGGGACAGACAGAGGAGGCATGGTCCCATTCATCCTTCAAACAGATGACCCCTGAATACATCCTGATTAGTCACCCAGAGACCCTGTGGCTCACCCCTTCCTAGCTGAAGCCTGGTCTTCTGCAAGAATTTGTGAAGCCATTCAGTGCAGAGAGAGGATATTTCATGTCTGTCATGGGTCAGATAAATACTGGTTCTCTCTGCCTTATTTGTGGTGAATTGGGAAGACAGACTGCAGCATCTTAGGGCTCCTGCAACTCATGCAATCTGGAGGGCTCTTTCCATTTGCTTCCTTCCCTAATGCAAAGGTCTGTGCAGGGAGCTGTGGCTGTAATGCAGTACATAACCTGCAGGAGCTGCAAAACCAGTGTCTGGGCTGGTTGCCTTCTCACTTAATGGTTTAGTTTTCTCATAGGGTAATTCAGATCGGAAGGGACTCCTGGACTTAAGAATCAGATGTACCTCATTCAGTGGTAGGAGTTGTGATTTGGGACCTGTTTTTATCTGTCCAACATCTCTGCTCTTCAATACGGGTTGTTATTATTTGGCCAAGAATTGAAGTGGTTTCTCTGTGGCTACATGAGAGAGGAAAAATAAATCAAAGGCCTAATTCTGGAGGAAGCAGCCTATTCTCTTCTCTCTCATGTGAGAAGTCTTCACTTTCATGAGGGGAATCATCCTAGAGTTCTGGCAGACTAAATGAGGGTTTTCTGGATTATTTGCTGGGGAAAAGGCCAATAATGCAATTTAAAACTGCACAGAGTCCAAATCTTATTTTTTATTAAATCTCCCAAATGTGTTGTTTTTTGCAGTCATGCCACTTAATAATTCAGTCCTGATCTTCCCGTCTGTCTTCATTTTCTGTCTCATTTTGGGGTTTCAAATACACTCCCTTTTCCTCAAACATCCTGTCACATACCAGAGGTGTAGCCATATCCACCATTTTAACTCCAGGTGGCTGGAAGCTGATTCTGCATAAATTAGAGAGAAAAGCTACATTATTCTCTTCTTTCTGAGAAAATTACCCCGAGTTAAACATATAGACCATAAATCTAGCCAATATAGATCTCTATCCACCTCTAGTTCAACAATTCTCCATACTTGATATTCACGCAAAAAAATTAGTTTCCAATCATCATTGACTCTTATTTCTTTATCTTCCTCTGTAGTTTTCAAAGACCAGATTTTGGCATGACCTGTACACACAAGAGTAGTAAACTACCCCACACTCATTAATAACTCCATGAAAAATTCAGTGCAGTGTATTTCAATTGAATGAACAGAATATAAGCAAAGGTCAGACTTTACTCCCATTACCACACAAAACTTATTTTTTCTTCCTGTAGCGCAAACACATAAAGAAAACATTGTTCATTAAATCCAGCTTTTGGTAATGCATACTTGAGGATGTCTGGAACTATTGCAGCAGAAGCAACTGCTCCAGTAGCCAGATATTCCTGCACATGGATAAGGTTGGTGAAGATGGAGACTATATTGGCATGACAGACTGCTTAAGCCTTGGACTTACAGAAATGTATCATTTGAATAACATCAGTGAAATTCTTAAGTTCTGTTCCTTTCCTTTTGCAATTCCAATTATTTCACGCACAGTGTAGTTAAAAACAAACCCAACTGAGAGAAATTTGGGTTCTAAGGTTTCTATAAAATCCCAACCCTTTATGGACAAAAGCAGGGCATTTCCTAAATTCAGCTGACAGTATCTGACATGCATTTAGTGCTCGTGTTTTTGTCTCTAGATAGAAATGCATGCAGTCAGATCAGATCTCATAAATGACTGCCATTGTTGATCTTGTGAGAATTCCTTCATTCTGGTACTGAAACTTCTCAGAGTCATTAGTTAGAAATTTGCAGCTCTGAATCCTTATGAAATCTCAAACCAGCTCCACTGACAGACTTTCAGTCTGAAATCAGTGCACTCCAAACACACAAAGCAGCTATAAAAAATGGTCACTCCATACAGTTCTTTTCCATTTCCAGCCAGAAAAACTACCTTCTTTCTATTCATACTCATATATTATCCCTGTAGCACTGAAGAGACTTGTTTGCAAGGAAAAGCATTACTGAATGGTTTCCTGTGTATATCCAATTCTGGGATACGGTAACTGAACAAAGTGAAAGGGCTGACTGTGTCCATGGAAAAAGCAGCAGGATAGTCCTTCTGATCCATGGGCTAATTTGAGAAAACCACAGCAGCCATCATCATTGAAGAATATTGCTGTCATTAAAAATACCAGGAAATATAACTACCCTCCAAATTTCTCATCTCCTTCATAAGTGATCATTCTCTGCTATGAAATCAGCACTCTTGGATGAACCCAGCACAACTTCTTTAAAATCAAGTGACAACTTTCTGGGTTTCTATTTTTCTCCATTGCAAGTCCACATAGTCTTTGATTTAATAAGAGTATTCATCATTAGCCAAAAAGAAAAGGCTTGTAGTATTGTCTTGCGACTTTATTATTTTCAGAAAATGCATTAACAGTTTGATATCTACTGTCGGCTATGAGATAAACAAAAAATGAGCGCAATACAGTCTTGCTCTGGGTGAGCTTGCTGCAATACTTGTCAATTATAAGACTTTTTCATGGCTCCTAAACTCCTTTCTGAAATGTTAAAGGTCTCACTAATCTTATCAGGTTGCTGATTACCACCTGCTGAGCACAACGAAGAGACAAAGAATGTGCATTACTTTCAATACACATCAGTGGTTTTATTATTTTCCCCCACTCAGAAATTATCCTGTTATAAAATATGTGAATATTGAAATTACCTTGTTCAAAATGTATGTCGTGCATAGGGTAGTCAACAGCAAGCCAGGTGATACAGCACACTGTGGTGTAATTGCTACAATGGGATTCTTAGTGGCAGGGATATAACTCTTACCAAGCCGATGACAATGGCCAGCAGAAGGGAAGTTTCCATGGAGCCTCATCCTTTTCCTTTAGCTTTTGGTATCCTGAAAAAAGCGAGTGTAAAGACGTCTGGGCTGGGAAAGATGTGGGAAAGTCTTTCCTCTGCAGTGAAGTTGTAGCACAGAAGATTCCCTCATAATACAATATATGAGGTGAGAATTAGGAAAAGAAAAGATGTTGGTTTTCAGTGCTGAAAACTGAACCATGTGAGATACTCCAGAAGCTCCACGTATAAATCTTCCTTATACAGACATCAAAGCGGCAGGACTGGAAGAAGCCCCAGGGGATTTATGAAGCTCAGTTTTGACTAAAGATGGGTATAACTAATATGGGTCAAAGCTTGCATTCAGTGGATCACTACTCAAAGTTCATCAATTTATTCCTATTTACTGGACTGCCAAAATTTGGCATGAGATACCAAGAAAATAATCTCTATTACGATGTGTTGAGAATTTCCTGCTTTGGTTCAGCTTGGAAATGCTCCAAGATCAGCTTTCTTGTGATATTTTGGCACTATTTTTTCATTTCTCAGTTATTTGTACTTTGACATTCCTTTTTCACTTGCTGAAGTCTGAGCTACGACCTCTGTAGAAGAGATGGTAACATGAGCCTGGCCAAATTGGACATGAAGGTTAGAAAAGAGATTGAGCAGTGGGACATTTAGGAACTTACTCGTTTTATCAGAGCGACACCAGCTGAAGAAATGGGACTGGGATAGTTTCACAGCCAACAGCAAGGTTTGGGAGGAAAACATAGCCTAAGCTTAGATATTGTACCCAAAATATTGACGGAGATATAACTGCATGGTGTCGTGGTTTGACCCTGGCTGGATGCCAGAGACCCACCCCAACTTCTCCTGAAGGAGAAAACTAAAAAAAACCAACTGGAAAATAGAACTGGAAAATAAAATAAAACTGGTCACAGGCAAAAGAAGCAAGGCAAAACTATAAATAAAGAACATAAAGGGTTTATTTTCTAACTAACAAGCTCAGAACTGCAAGGGAAGCATCATTTAGAAGGCAACATTTCTCCCCCCACCCCTCCTTCTCTTACAATAGATGTAATATTCCCTTTTCTACCAGGAGAAAAAGGGGGAACATAGGGTAGGGGTAAACCAGGCAGGTTGGTATTTCTGATCAGATCCAGGGTAGGAACCATCTCTCTGCCCTTCCATAAAGTTCTCTCTCTCTCACAAGAGGGAAAGGTCTTTCATGACCCCTCCCAAGTGAGATCTCGACCTGAGGACGACAGTTCTTCTGAAAAATTCTCTGTTGTCCAGAAGTCACAGCCAGGATTGCAGCTTTTAAGTACTGGCTTTTCTGCTTCATAATGAGCCCATCCCAAAAGTACACAAATACTATAACAATGCCCAAAAAAAGTCTGTCCAGGGATTTCTGCGGAGCTCTCAGCTAGCTCCAAGTTTCTGTCTCTGGGCTCCAACACATCAGCAGTGTTGTCCAGTTTTTACCTCTCCATCTTCAGTCTTAATGCTTAGACGGATTCTGCGGTCCTGGTTCTCTCTCTCTTTGGTCCATAGGTTTTCACCATGGTCAGTCCAATTCACAAGCAGCAGCGGGATGCCTGGAAGAACATCTCTACCCCTTCTCTCGTGGGCCTGGGGCCTTCAAAAACCCTCAGCCTCCCAACGCAGGTTCTGAGCTGGCACGCTACATCTTACTACTGAACTTTTTTTTCTTCTCTCCCAAGTATGTTATTCTGCAGAGACGCCTGCCTTTATCTCTAACTTTGAAGGCCATGGCAGCACGGACAGCTCAGGCAAGAGCTGAGCTGTTAACCCCCTCGCTACCAGAGCAGCAGAAAAAACCCCTAAACCATAACACATGGCATTTAACTAGAGACTGAGCATCTCTGAGCAAGCAGGTGAAGTATCTTTCCACTCAGATCTCTGGAAATAATCTGCTTCACAGATTCTTTCCCATTCTGTCTTGAGCTGGTGGAAAGAGACATTCTGAACTTTGTTTCTGGGGTGAGGTTGGTGACAGAGGCAGTTTTTTGCACCTGTGGAATCTATTCACGTGTTGGGTACATTTAGTAAATGTAAGTCAGTCTTTCTCCCGAAATGTCTGTCCCACTGATGGCTGTGACAGGACACCATGACTCTAGGTATTTTAAAATCACATTCACATGTGAAAGCTCTTGGCTTTTCACAGTCTTTAGGATTCCATCTTTCACCTCCATCAGGAAATCCATACACTGATCCTGCTTTTTTTTTCATTTGGCCAGAGTAAGATTGGCAAAAGGACTTGGTAGAAGAAGCTGTTAACATAAGCAGCATTTTATCTATTTAAATGTCGTAAAGGATATCAGATAAAAGAACATATTAGTGCAAGGTTTTGCCTCTGTAAGAGATTAAAAAAATGTAGGTTTTAATGAAGTTGCCCAAGCATGGTTCTTAGGACTTGTTGCATTGCCCACTGAAGGTACTGGAAAGGGTCTCACTGACTTTAATGAGATCAGTCCCAGAATGATGAGGGAAGTGTTTTGTGAGGATTAATTCCTCCACTGAAAGAACCTTCCTGACAGCAAGAATTCCTTCTGAACACAGAGTTAATGGACCATTTTCTTCATTCTATAGCTTTAAGAAAGATAACTCAAAGCAAAGATAATTTGTGAATACTTGTAGAGTTACCTGAAATTCTAACATATCAATGAAGAACTTTAACTTCGCTCTGTATTATCTCCTGTTCCTCATCTGTAGATTTAATTTAACCTGAAATCTGAAGATACTTATTTTTTAAAAAGATTGGTAATTTGTTATAAACAAAAGTTTGATAATTTCAACAATTTTTTTAGAATTATGCATTATGTGTTTTTTAAATCATTAGTGTTTTCCTGTCCTGTTTTTCTTTTTTCAGTAAAATGACAAACAGTGACATAAGAACAAAATAACAGTCTGATCTTTGTGTTTTGTAATGAATAATAAAGTGTTTTTAACCTCTTTAGGGATTTAACAGCACGTTAATCCTTTAATCCCCAGAAAAACCAATTTTGTTGACATGAAAAGGGGATATTTAACTTCATCCAATTAATTTTCTTCCTTGGAGATACTACCATGATTATGAAGATTAGATTGAATAGATTCATTAAAATAACCTTATTTTGTACATAGTGGTAGTTTTGCCAGTAGATAATTGTATCAGGAAGTTTTACATTACAACTATACACCATATATTCCTTAACACCATAAATTCCAATACTTTGAAACCCAGAGAACATTCTTTAATGTACTCAGATATTAGGTATTGTATCTTCTTTTTCAGCATGATAGTCTAGAAATGGAAGAGAACACAATACTCACTACTTTGGCTGTCTTTGCTCTATGCCTTAAAATTTTCAAAGTTTCACCTAAGCAGTGAGTCATTAAATCAAGTATTCTGTGTTGATTTTCCAGATGTGTTGCATATATAAATAAAGACAGATTTTTCACTTAAGCATTTACAGAAAGGTCAGACTTTCAAACGTTTTGTGGTACTTCAAAAGGATAAGGCTTTTTAAAAAAATCCTGCCTTAAAGTTTGCTGTCTCTGGGATGAAAAGGATATGCATAAGATTGAGGAAGGGTGGTTTTATGGTTAAGACATCAAAGCGAGATTTGGAAAATCCAGATTAAATTCCCCACTCAGCCATAGACTTGATGTGCAGTTTTGGTCGGGTCACTTGACCCTACATCTTCCTCTGAAAGTGGGGTGGCTAATACATCTTTTCTTCTAGGCTTTTTTTAGTTGCCTTTTCAAACTGGAAGTAGTTTGCGGTACCAGCTGAGACCACAGTTCTATGATACAATAAATTTGCTTTCTAGTACTGGATCAAACATTTTGTGACTGAACGATGCAAAACACCAAGCCTGGATAGACTTTTTCTGTTAGGCCAAAGCTGTCACTCCTGATGGCTTTGTACTGGTGATCTATATGCTGGATGAGAGATGACTGAATGTACCAGTCAAAGAGTGTGGTTTATGAAGGAGTTTAAGCCAAAGGAAGCCCAGGGTCCTGCTGTGTGCTCCCTCTCCTCTGTGTTAGCATTAAGAGGAGACAGCTGTGCAGCTGGTTGCATCAGTGTGCTGATCTAGCTCAAGACAAATCTTTCACACACACACACACATCCCCCCACCCCAAAAGTGATGATTTTTTTCTCACAACAAAATGTATGATTATTAATGCTATCACAAGGGAGAAGATAGGAAATCAAGGTTTGGAGAGGGAAGGTGGGACCACACAACTTCTTCCTCAGGTTGGTGAAGGGCTTTGCAGAGTGCAGTTTAGGTCCAGTGAAAACATGATGGAAAGTCTCCTGACACAGGCACAGCTGTGCTGCAAAGTAATGGTACAGTACGGAGATACCAGAAGAGCTACGATGAAGGAGCTCCGTAAGTGTGTGCTTGGCTCTCTACCCAAATACTGGCCCTGGCATCAAACATGGTGTTGAAGATGTTTTGCTGTGTCTAAGTCTCAATGACAGGCCCTCACTCAGCATGCCCTGGTGTCCGCAATCTGCTACTCTGTATCTCATTCAGAGAAGTGATGGGCTTTTTAAGTGTCACTGTGCTTGCTCAGGAGCTTTGGAGATGAAGCACTTACACTTCAAACATAAAAACGATTAGACTGAGATTTTTTTATAAATTCCACACTTGACATGAAATACACACTGACCTTTCCTTTGGTGATATTATTTTGTTTTCATTATACAGGCAGATGAAACTGGACAGAACAGGAATTATTGCAATCCATTGGTGGGTATTTTGCTGCCTATAGCATTGATTTTGAAGTTATGGTGCTGTGGTGTTGCAGTATTTCTTAGTGTTATCCACAGCACTCTTACTCATCTTTAAAGCATGGAATTGCAGTGTATCACTTTGAGGAGGCAGAAAAACTTGCCCTGACACGGTCTAACATAATGGTTTCCACGGAGTCATTACTTTCTGTCATGTCAATAATTGGCAGATTAAAGCTCCTTAAATAGACACTAACAGCACTGAGTGTAACAACTCCAAAGGAGCCATTACAGCTTGTGGTGTCAATAATCCATCAATTAAGGATCTCTAATAGTATACCTTGACATAAAGGGTTAGAATGGCTCTGAAGGAGCCAGCTGCAATCAGTTGTTTAAGGATTTGTTACATCCTTCTGTTCATGTCTTTTATCCTCTCTTTCTTGTTCATTCTGAAAGTCTGTACAGGTGCTATATCTAAATAACATAGATATGTATTTTAATGTTACATTTAGATTCAGAATAATTCAAAATACTGAATCAATTTTTCTCCTGCTTTCTCCCCACAGCAGTGTGCATATGTGCTCTCATGCTACGAACACAAATGCTGTTCAAAAAATTGAGGGTTATACACACATTAGTGCCATTTGAATTAAGATCTCACTGAATCCAAAATGCATCTTTAACTTAGCTTCTGTACAGAAGCCCTCAATGAAAATAGAAAAGGAGTATTCAAGCCAACAATATCAGAACAAAACTCCTGTGGCTGATATTTTATCAGAAAGTCAGATTTGGTGAGAATATTGTTTTCAGCCCTACCAGTAAGATTCAAAAAACTGACATTAAGGGAACAAGAGGTTCAAAGATTTGTAGCTTTTCGTCAGGCATAGTTCAGACTGTAGTTTAAGTCCAGTGCTGGTACTTAGAATTTAATTTATCAGAACATATTAGCACATGCTAAGCACTGAGTTCAGTGAGACTTGAAGATATTCTAACCAGTCTTCCCTGAACTGTATCCTCATCAAGGTTTCACTCTAGATGAGCACAGACATGAGTATCCAATCTTCCATAATTCTCCTGCACAGAACAGTGTTTGCCTTGGCTGACCCAACCTCTATTCAACAGCTTTAGGAGTTTTCTTAAGTCCTCAGCTGTCAACAGTTCAAGACAAACATCTATTGTCTGAATCCTCCTGTGTACCTTGGGTGGAGTCAATGTGGTGTTGCATGATGGAAGTGCAGAGGAAGATGAAGGAGGTAATTTTATTTTTTTGTGTTCTGAATGCCACTAAGAAACTACATTGAAAAAAGTAATGTTGGAAAGTCAGGGCTTCAGAATATTCTGCATATATGTTATTAGTAGGACTGTCTGCATTACAAGGTCTTTTAATACATGAGCACATACTGTACAGTGGAATAGTATTCTCATTAATCCACACCACTCAATTAGCAGAGCACTAAGTGTTCCTGTCACCAAAAATTTTTGAGGAAGGGGTTGTTGCACAGTTTAAAAATCATTATTTCATGCTAAACATCAGTATTCTTTTTTGGTGACAAAGCAAACCAGATTTAGCATTCTTATGTAATACATAAAGTAAGTTACACTGTGATATGCAGCTGCACGCATCCAAATAGTGATACTGTCCTCAAAATATTTCAGACTAGAAATTTTTCATCATCCTTCAACAAAACCTTTGCTTTGATCACTGTATCAAGCCCTGGGAGTGTGTAAGTGCTGTGTAGTCAGTGAAGCTCTTTTCTGTGCAGGACCTCACCCCAGTTTTTTTCCAATGCTGGAAGGCAAATGACAGAGGTAATGGGGCAACAGTAGGAAAACCCATGTCCTGTGGTTGAATAAGCTGGATTCCATCCCTCCTGCTGTCTCACACTGTCTACCCTACAAAACTGGGCAGATCCTCAGTCTAGACACTGCTAGGCTTTTAGGATGATTTTCTTGTTCTGGGTGTCCATTGCAGTTTATCTGTGGCCACATTTAGAGAGATGCTGAGATCTTCCAGGTGTAACAGTAGTCAACCTGAGCTGTGATTTGAATGCAAAAAGTGCTATAAAAATGCTGGATACTCAACAAGAAGACTCAAGAAAAAAACCAAACAAACAAAGTGATTTCAGGTAGATGGCACTGGTGGTAACTCCTCTGTGCCTCAGTTCTGCAGCTCTAAAATGGAGATCATAATACCTGTTCTGCAAGGTGTTATGGAATGCTAAAGGCTGCATGTTTGCGAAGCTACTGGTTAATCTAGAGAATGCAACACAGAAACAGAATTAAAATAAAAGCAACTATTTATTGGATGGATAAGTGGATTATACTATTTTGTGGTTGTATCAAATAAGGAATAAAAATGTTTATTGAATCAAACTGAAGTCCATCCCTGTGCACGGATATTGTTGCAGTTCATGCATGTACACATGCAAAATCACATATCATTCCTAATGTTGTCACCATGATGTCCTTAAAGTGTTATTTGATAGTGGTTTCAGTGCATCAATGCATGCATCGTTGCTCTGATAATGCCAAGAGGCTTTTTCCACAGATTGTTGTGTCAGACTTAAACCTGAGCTATAGCAAGCATCAAGAACTTGTGGTGCAAGTGGAATCAGTGAAAGTTGCTTCCCTATGGACCTGTACTTGCAGTTGTACTCGCTGATGTGAGACCTATTCAATGGTTTTCCAGCCCTGGTACTCATAATGTCTCTTGCCCATATGGCTTCTCCCACAGCTAATAAAAAATAAATTCAAGCTGTAGTCTTACCTTCCACAGAGGCACTAATACAATCTTTCACCCTTCTCAGCTGCTATATTTAGAACTGAACAGAGTAGAAATTGCAGACATTTGTAGAGACTCAATACCTACCCTTCTTTCAAATTTGGCTGACACTGCCTAGTAGGCTTAAAAATCATTTGAAAAATGAGAGGGTGAGGGAACATTCAGACATGACATGATTGCACAACCTTAATTCCCTTAGGAGAAAAGGGAGAAAGAAGAGAAAAACTCTGCACAAAAAATGCAGAGCTTCCCTCTCCACTCTGTCAAGTCATTCATCAGAGGACTCGTGGTCTTAAATGTCCTACATCAGTGTGATCCCCCCATTGCAAGTTTTACAAGAGTGTGACCAAGGGACAAAAAAAATCATTTCCACACATCCAAGCTGATGTACATTATCCAAAAATGAATATCGATAAATTCAAAACTTGGGGTCAAAGTGAGTGTAAGTGTAAACTGCTTCTCTGTGGGCATGTTGTTGTAAGCATTTCCTTTTTAGAACTACTGCTGTGTAACAGACTTTCCTTATTTTAAGCTTCTAAACTTCTCTCAGAAGGCAGATAGAAAAAAAAATATTACAGCACTGTGTGACCCTTGAAATTTGCTCTTTCCTATTCCCCATGCCCAGAGATTCACACTTACATTGTAGGAGACAGAACTCTATTGTTGCAATTCGTTCAAGTGGTGTGTATGTTTCATGCTCTAAAATGAATGTGCATAAAACATTATACATATTCAAAATTATATTTGCATCAAAATAAAAGAAATGTCTCGGGCTTTTTTTTTTTTTTTAATATTTAATGAGGAGTGCCCAAATTTTCTAAGGGAAAACTTGATCCCCAGGACTCCTTTAGTGAGGAATGTATTGTTCATGAGGAAGGTGCTGTGTATGAGGAAAGAGAGCAGAAAGAGTACTCTCCATCTATTCATACTTTGAAGGGCTTTAATTTCCAGAAATAGAAACAGCACCTGCTAAGGGCAGAATGCATGCCCTCAAACATTGTTTTATTACATCACTTTTCATCTTGTTCTCAAAAGGATTAACAACTAAACACTGAGGATTAGAGAGGTGCAAGGTTAAAAAAGGAGATCAAAACAGGCTGGGCAGACAGGAGTAGGGCAAAATGTTTATTTGCAATACAGCAATTTATAACAATAATTCTGTGACTGGTTTTGCTCATACGGTAAATGAAAGTAGGATTTTTCTTTAGTGCCCTTCTGATCTAATGTTGCTAGTCAAGATTTGCAGCTTCTTGCTTTGGAAGCAGAGTGTGACACTACAAAACTGCACTGTGGACAAAAGGATGTAGGGCCACACATATATAAGGGCTGTTGAGACCATGGGACTGGCATCAAGTGCTGTGTTCAGTCTCTATTGGGACAAAGGGTACCTATTTCTCTGATGCTGCAATTAAACTTCTGAAGCAAAGAAATAGATCCTGAAAGCACTTGAGGACAGTAACTTGAATTTTGGTGACTTTGTCTTGACTTTGTGTGTATCCTTACACAGTGCACAAAAGTGGCTTACAGACCTGATCTCATCATCGCAAGCCGGGGCTTTAAGAGTCTGAAAGTGGTGGTGGATCAGAATAAACATCTGGAGCAGATGCAGGCCGGTAGAAATAGCTCACAGGAACAAAAATACTTCAAAGAGTGTCCTTAAATCTTATCTAGAGGAACAAAATATTTTTTTAGCATATAGTAGTCAAGCTCTTTAGGCAGTTAAAAGCTGGACATAGACCTATTGACTACAGAGTGCACTCATTCAAAATTACAGCAGGAATGATTGGGAGTTGCTGCTTTAATCTCTCCCCTTTCACTTGCAGAACGGCCTTTCACAGATTTGCTTCCACATTTTTGGAGTATTCTTCATAATTATTACCATTAAAAAAATAAAAGACTTGACTGAAATTACAGAACTGTAAATGGGCATGTGGGTGGAGTCACAAAATACCCTGAGAAATATTTTGTTGCTCTCTAGGGAATGATCTGACCTCAAACAGTTTTCAGGGTTAAAAATAGCTGTGTCAATAATGAGAAAACCAAAAGGACTCCCTCAGCACCTGGCAGTGGGGACTTCACAAAAATGAAAGGAGCAGTCAGCCCAAGTCAGGAAAACACTGTGGTGACTGTCGGGGCAGGGGATGGAACAGACACAGTCAGCTCATCCTCTGCTGCTCCGACATGACTGGCAAGTGGCATAAGGAGGCTAAGGCTTCCAAACCCATATAATACCTATTTTAGGGATACTTATAAAATTCCCTTTTTTCTATGTTTTTAACTCAGTGTTTTCTTATAGAATCATACAAATACGTGGCGTTACTGCAATGGAAGAGTTACAGCTTTAGCAGCTAAAACAGAAAGAAAGCAGTAATGAAGGTATGTCTGCTGACAGAGTGATGTCAAATTATATATTGGAAGGTTTGATCAGAGACATGCCCACAGATAGGTTCATTTGTATCCTTTGACATAGAAATGTTAATGAACCTTTTCTTATTTAATTAAATAAGTTTCTTCCAAGGAAAAATATCTTTTCTCTGCCAGTTAATTTTCTTTGCATGTGTGCTTTATTGGAAAGAAATAACCAATCTGCTACCCTGTAATTAATTGGATTACAGAATAATTACAGCCTTGTTTGCTTTCTGCAGATTACATGGTAATTATATTTGGTATTACCATGAAAAACCAAGAATTTCTGACTATGTCATTACATGGTTATTTCTACAATACAATACAACTGTTTAATTATACATGCAGTTCTTTACTTCAATGGAAAAATGATTAAAATAATGCCAAAGTTTTGAACAAGTGCCAGCATATTACATAACATTTATAGTATCAGTAGGCATTTGTGTGTGTGTTTGCAAGTATGTATTTACATATACAGGGTTCTCATTCATTCTTCCAGTGTCTCCTTTGTCCCTGAGGTTCGTGATTCATGTTTTGCAATAGGTAGAAATACCCTATTTGATACAGGGCATATCGGTCTTCAGTATACCCAGAAAAACTTGGTCCAGAAGCCATGAGTCTTTTCGCTAATGTCTATTTAGAAACAGCCATGACAAAGATGAAAAAAGGGTGAGTGTATGATAGATACTTCAAGCTGCAGGATCTTAGTTTTGACAAGGCTTCTTGTCAGATTATTTGTTGGCGTAATAACCAGTTGCTGAAGGACCGAGCTCTTCTGAGCTTCTTCCCCAAATTATCCTCTGCTGCTAAGTCAGCTTCTTTAGTTGGATCTTGTTAAAAAGGGTATGATCATCAATGCCACACATTCCCTGTACCAAGAGAACAGAGCCAACCAGATCCAATAAAGTTCAATGTCTATCTTTTCTAGCCATGCAGAAAATCCATGTACAGTAAAATCTACTCTTTACTGTACTGAGCTCTCTTGGTTCTAGTATTCAGAGACCTGATTTGTAACAGAAGCATGAGTGGCTGGCAAGTCTTTTCTCATCACCATTTCACGCCTCACTGATGTCTGATGAAAAGAGTAAACCAAAATCATGAAAGAAGTAATATGAGAGACAGTGAGAGAAAATATCGTTTTGTTTAATGTGGTGACCTCTATGTCAAAGCAGAAGTAGATACAAAGTACGTAGTAGTTTGTAGTCACTCAATCATAGATCTTTCTGAAGAAGTAAATTAATAACTGCATGAGTCATATGAGGAGCTGTGGGCCTCTGTGAACCACTGGTCTTTAAAAGAGGCATTACTGATGAAAGTTCTTCATCTGCAGGAAGAACAGAAAACCAAACAAAGCCACAACAAAAAAAGTCCAAAGCTTTTGTGATTTTTACAAGACTGGCAAAACATTGTACATCTTCTAGTATACCTTTTTTTTCTCCTATATTACCCCAGGCATGAGGAAAGCACATTCCATCAGCAAAGCTGTACATCCACTAGCATAACATACATCCAGATCATATAACTGAATACAGTAACACAGAATTCAGAATCCTCAGAAAATGTACCAGCATAATCATCATCTAGGTGATGATAAGGAGCCACATGCTGTCTTTATGTAAAGCTTCGGGGTTTTTTTCAATGTATATTATCAGGGAATGAAATAAAATGGAAAAAAATTCGGGTATTAAATCTCACAAAAGAATCAACTAGAATAAGACTAAGATCCATCTATGTAGCACTGTTTTTATTTCCCAGGTAGACAATCCATTGATTTGAGAAGGAAGAATAATACTTCTTGTTTTCTTCAGGTTTGTCTCTTGTATATTGTTTACTTTAACTGGCCATGGAGCACTGCTTACAGACTAATGTCATATTGGGCAAATTGCCATAGAAAAGGGGAAGTAAGAGACACTTCTGATCACTTCATATGACAACAAGATACTGCAGGAATACAGACATCTGGAAGAGACAGAAGTTGACATTTAGGCTGTGACTTGGAATCAGTAGGTAAAATACAATAAGCTGTGAAGATCCTTGAAAGTAAATACTTCTGTTAGATACAGCTGTGACAGATGAATCAAAGGATGGCTGTACAGTGAGGGTCAGAGAGGCTTTTAGGATGATATCAGTATCACTGCTGTTCTCCATCTTTATCCATTCTGGATCTGGTCATGCGAATAATTTGTGCCTTTTAAATCAAGCGAAATCAATGGGAGTTCAGTCTCCGGGGGTCTTGCAAGACTGTGCCCTGAGGAGAGGTATATTTTATACTCCATCCAAATTAGTTTGAATTTGTTCTGTCTGGCGGCAGATAGCAATAGCTGCCAATGCAATCAGTGTCACTTGCTGCTGAAGATATAGCACGAAAACTCTGTCATTGGACAAGACATTTTGCATCTTGTTCCTGTTGCAAAAAGCTGATTTCTGCACTGGAAAATTCAGCAAAGCCATTTCTCCAGGTTTAATTGCAAGGTCTCTCAGTGTGACTATGGAGCAAGCCAGCTTGATAACCTTATTCACAACCTTGAAACCCAAAGGGATAGTTCAATGTTACCAAAGGGTACCTGGATCCTGTGGCCGTATATTAAAGTGCTTACATTAAAATGCAGTTCTACCATCAGGGCTCTCTAGATGGTTGTTCTGGGATTCATACATGGATAGTGAAACTCATAAAAGAAAGAAGAACATCGCAAATGAAGGTTGCTTATTAGTCATCATCTAGGGAAGATGAAGTGAACGATTAAATTTTGCTACATTACATTTCTTTCAGAGTTGCTGTCACAGAGGTTTCAGCACAGTGAGAACTACAAAAATCCCCATGCTCAGCTTGCTGTTCTGTGTTAGCACCATTATATGCTGTAGTTGGGCATTTTCTTAACTTCAATATTGACAGACAAAATATTTTTTCAGGAAAGTACAACTGGTAAATACAGCACAGCTTTAAGACTGTGGGAAAATACAGTCATTAAGCTATCTTAACAGGGGGGGAAAAGAGGCATTATTTGCTGTCATTATGCACTGTTTGCTAATTATGCTCATCAGGTGATAAAAATGAATAAGTTAATTTAATTTTTTATTGTTCTGGCTGAAATCCCCAGAGATTCTTAGGGAAGTATGTAATTCTTCTCCCTATTGTGCCTTCTCTTTCTCTACCTACAGCACTCTACATTAAGGACCAAAATATGAAACTGACAGCAAGTGCTGGTTGGTTTCGATAGTGTTGATTTCTGTCCATAGTGGTAGACTTCTCAGTGCTGGGTGCAGTTGGACTTGATGGCCTTAAAGGTCTTTTCCAGCCTAAATGATTCTGTGAGTCTATTCTGTGATTCTGATTTTGCAAACAACAAAGCCATAGGTGTTCCTGGGAATCAGGAGGGTCATTGTGCAGCTGAACTCTAGCTACATACACCTCAGATGAAAGCTCCATCTACAACGCATCTTTGTTCAGGCAACAGTTACTGATGCTTTTGCTGATGTTCCAGTATGTTCATGTGAGATACAAACACCTGGGGACCAGGCTACTGGCTCCCCATTTTTAGTTTGTGAAGGTAGGGGCAGAGGTTTGGGACACTGGATATTTTCTGTTCGTTCCCAGCTCAGTGAATGGATGACATTTCAATGTCACTCTCATATCAGTTTTTCCATTTCTTCATCCATAAAGTACTTTTCCAACTTAAGGTGAAATGCTGTGTATAATGGCGGCAGACATTACACGTATCTGAAGATACTGTTATCAAAGTTAGGCCACTGTCACAAATATGTCTTTGGCCTGATTTATAGATATGGCACCTCTGCATCAAGTTTCTTGAATTTCCCTCTGAGTGAAATGAGGAGGAGAATTACACATTTGACTCCTGGAAGGCGAGATTTGAAGTTCATTACTATGCTGGAATTACTTTGGGAGCCTCTAAGAAGGGGAGAAGTTCAAGCCCAGGCTGTCATGAAATCCAAAGGCAGAAGGCTGTCTCCTCAGATGGTTTAAATCATTGTGCAGCAGAACGCTATCAGTAGTTTGCTGGCATGTTCCACCTCCCTTTTAGAGAAATGTGTTTTAGATACTCTACTATTACTGTGGTTTGATTAATGAAATTCCAATTGAAAATGAAACACACATTTATTTATAGAATATGGCCTGTGCACTACCAGGGAACATATTACAGTAGTAGCAGAACTCAGAGAAAGCTACAAAAGTGTTTTCAGATCGCATGTTTTGATTCAATCAACTGTTGAAGTACAAAGGGTGTTTATGTATGTGTAATAGGAAAAGCTGTATACACTTGGATGAGTAGTAAATTCTGATGAGTTTTCTTTGTTCTGTTATTTAAAGTATTTATGGAACCCATTTGCATTTAGCTGGATGATTCTAGGAATTTTCTTTGTATATTGAAATGCCAATTCTAAATCACGGCGACATATTGGAGTAATAATATACAGTGCTTTTTTCTTAATGATTTTTCATTTTGTGCTTGAGCCAAGTATCTATATGGGTTAAAATCTATAATTCCCAGAACTGATAGACAATTCAAAAGGCTTAACAGACTTCATGCATCACTTGCTATTGAAACTGTATATCTAGAAGAAAACTAATATATTGACCTTAGAAGACCATTTAATGTTTTTTGAAATAAAACCATCGTTTATAAGTCTATGAAGTTTTTATTTTGGTGGTTAAAAGGCAAATGTGAATACTGTGAGCATCTGGGCTTCTGGGGAAGCCCATTTTCAGATCCCAGAATAGCCTCTGTGTTTGATCTAGAGCTAAGTATTAGTTCCAATGGGAGCTCTGACAAAATACCTATTGTTCCTGTGCTTATATTTGTTCCCTCTAGGATGCCACCACCTAACCATTTCAGAGGTTTTCTTTTGATCATGTGTAACACAAGTTTTGAAGAGAACAACAGAACAGAAGTTCTTCCTGTCTGCCACAATTATATACAATTACGTATGTGATACATTTTTATAACTCTAGTTTTATAACTTCTCTAGTGTATAAAACCCTTAGTTTACTTGGTGGTGAGATATTTAAACTCCATATAACAGTGGCACATCACAAGGAGATTTTTAGAAGCCTTGAGAGCTTCAACAGCTACAATAAATGTTCAAGTACCAATCACAATCTCAGACTTGAGAATCTTAAAGGTGTTATGACTATTTGATCAAACCTCAAATGGTTAGCTTTAACCATCAAAATAAATCAGCAGTGATCCTAACTGGAACATAACTGAGAATAGTAGAATAAAATTAGGCACATGCAAATGCTGGAAAATGCTTTCTACAAGTGAGTTTTAATAAATAAGGAAATAGCATCACTACGGGTATTTTGGAAGGTTTCTTCTTTGATAATGTAAACATGAATGAATCTCACATCTTTCAGAAGACCCAAATGTCCTTTCCTTCCCAGATTCTGAAAATATAAACCTAAGTAGAAGATATTTAACTTAAGATTCCAGAATTTGGATATGGCTTGTATTCAAAGAGTTGTACTTAAAATCACTCTTCAATGGCAAGCAAACATAAGAGGTAGAAGACGGAAAAGAAAGAAACTTCATTTCCTCACATCTGTGTGCCATGACCTACAGAAGAAGCGTCCAGTGCCCCCGTGGGACATCTCTGGGTAGGGAAACAAAAGATTTTTCAAGGACAAGCCTGTCCTCCAAAAATTCTAGAACTCTAAAAATGTTGCTCAAAAGCATCCTTGCTATCAATGTCAGAATCAAAGGTTGGTGCTCAGACTGAAAGAACTAAGCAACCTCGCAGTAACAGATGAATTTCCATGCATTCTCTGGCTGATGGTGAGCCTGCAATGAGAGAATCTGGAGAGCCTAGAGAGAATTCCTAAGGAGTGGTTACTGGCAGAAGCTGGTGTTCTCCTGCTGTGACGAAAGTATAAGATAACCAAAGATGTTGGTTGACTTTTGACACCAACTATCAGAGAAACATTTAACATGTTCTTACCTATAAGCAAACATTGATGTGATTGCCTACAAGAGACATTTTTCACAATTGAAAAAACACCTCACCTGATGTCTGAGATAGAAAACGTCAGAACACATTTCCTGGTTTATTTACAGACATGATGGACAATATTGACTCATAGGGGACAGTTGATGTCACCCATATTCTGTCATAGACAGTAGGTAGGTCCTATTAATTCTTCTTCAGTAATTTGTTTTCTCATCACAAAATATCTGTTTGCATCAGTTCACTGGCACAGTGAGTAGCTTTCTTCACCATCATCCACAGGAAATTTTCATTAATTTATGTACGCTGATTTCCCACTGAAGTGTAACTTAATCTTATTAATTCCTGAAGGGAGATATGTTTAGTTTCCATACATACAATACAGCATATGCATCCCATTTTTTCTGTTCAGAGGAATCTCTGAAAGGGGGAGAGAAAAGAGAAGAATGGTTTTAAGGGAAAGGTTAAAAAGGAAGACTTTGGGGTTTTGATTTCTTTCTTCTGGTTTGATATTTTTTTGCATGGAGCAGGCTTTTAGGTCTGTTGATATTTATAATTATCCTCTCACTGGATAAGGAAAACTTTCAAGACTTGAAAACACTGATGATGTAAAACATACTTTCTGAGGGAATGTCTTCAACTGCCTCAATAAGAGCTAGGCAATGGAAGGCAGTTACTAGAAGAAGAATAAATATGCATCGTAAAATATTGCTCCCTATTTATCTTTCTAATATCCATGGTTAAATCACACAGGCAGGAAAACCTACTGTAGGCCATCTTACCAGAGAGAACGAACAATACATGCAGACATAAAAGCAGAACGTGCTTTTCTTGGATCAGAGGATGAGAGAGTGGTGATCAGGTGTTGAGCCTCCCCATACTCCTTTCCAAGCCCAGTTTGTCCCATGTGAGATGGTCACATGAACTACTTCTGGCGGGTGAGACATTTGGAGCGCTCTGGCTTTTCATCTGGAGAATACAGAGAGATAATTTGGAAGAGCCTATTTGGCAGTGAGCCATGGTAGATGCAACTGATGAGGATGTGATTGCTTTGCCCTATGTAAATAGTCTGAAGAATTGTGCTTTTGAGAAAGTGTGGCCTGTGTGTATTTGATTAGAGGATTTATTGTGATTAGGTAAATAACAGCATAAGCTTATTTTTTACATTACTTGTTTTGTGAGGCTTTTGGCTATTTAGTATAAGCAGCAAAAAGATATTTCCTGGAGCCTTTTAGAGTGTTAAATATGTATGACCCTGAGTCTCAATTCCCTTGCAATGTGCACATTTACAAAACACACAAAAAATGGGAACTGGAAAAGTCACTATGTCTCTGTACTTGATCTGAGGTGTCAGGCAGTACAAAAACCTCTCAGATAGACACATCAGGGGTGTGTGATGCTGGAGGGCTTGGGGAGATAGAGCTGTAGATATCAGTCCTGAAACATTTTTGAAAATTACTTTTGAGAGAGCTGATGGAAATGTACACACTGCTTGGCAATTTGTTGGTCATAAATTGTCTGCAAAGGTAATTCTGGTTTGTGTTTGGGAATTATCTGCAAGCAGTCTTTGAATTTTATACGTTTTCCCATTTGTCAGCACTAGGATGTGATGTCCTTTCACCAGCTTTCAGAAACTGTCCTTGCCTATGCAGAGTTCATTAACTGCTGATTCACAGTATCAGTCAGCCATGGAGGTCACGACATGGTGCAGATGATGTTTATCCTCCCTTATTGGAGCACGAAGGTTTTGCCAAGCCGAAGTGGAGATATCCAAAGAAATTCCAAGAAGACATATAGTGAAATATTAACCTTCAGTATTTTGGAAAAATATCCAGTAACACTTTTGACATAGGAGTGGGCAGATATAACTTTTGCGAATGCTGTTTTGAGACAACTAAAAGGAATAAGCTAAAAAGCATAACCAAAACAAGCTCAGAGTTTTCATTCATTTTCATGCGAATACACTTAGCTATATTTTTCTGCCTCTGTTGTACCAGTTTTATCCTTTTTATTCTATAGATGTACAGACCTGTAAGAAATTTGTATGAACCTTTGTTTTAATAATGTTGTGTTTCTTCTCCAGAAGAATGAAAAAATGCAAGATTTTTTTTTTATACATTTTGATAAACTTGTACCCCTATTGGCTTTATAGGATCAGGCTTTCATTTGAGACTGGTTATATCAGCATTGATAGAATTACCCGTTTCATGCAATAATAAATATGCTTTTATAGGATTGGAATCTAAACTAACAACCTAAATTTAGGATCAAATTACCAAAATATTGGCTCAGATTTTTAGAAGCTATATAATATAATATCTTAAGTTACGCCAGGGGAGGTTTAGACTGGATGTTAGGAAGAGCTTTTTCACAGAGAGAGTGATCCCTCAGTGGAATGGTCTGCTCAGGGATGTGGTGGAGGCGCCATCCCTGGAGGTGTTTAAGAAAAGACTGGATGAGGAACTCAGTGACATTGTGCGGATAATGGGATGATGGGATAGCCAGTTAGGTCGTTATAATAATAAAAAAAAAGATGGTGACATGACCATCAGATTAGAGCCAGGGTTATGGGCTCAATCCCTATATGGGCATTCACTTAGGAGTTGGACTTGATGATCCTTGTGGATCCCTTCCAACTCAGAATATTCTGTGATTCTGTAATAAATCAAACATCAGTGAACTAGGCCTCAATTCTGACTTACATTTCAATGGGGAACTGGAGTTTTGTTTTATTATCAAACAAACGTATTTACTTGCGATTTAGCCATAATAATTTTTTTCTAAAGCAAATTTCTTTTTCAAGAATCACAGAGCTCAAGGTGCCTTAACAGAGTGCAACTATTAGATTTCATAAAATAATAGGGCAAGTTTAACTTGGTAGAAGTTCAAACTGTCTCAAGCAACCAACTTTTAATTTACTGGTATTCTTAGCAGTCAGAAATGATTGAAGAAGGCTTGGTTAGAGAGAAATGAAAAAATAATTTATTTTATTCTAAAATATCTTGGAGAATATTTAGTTTGTCTTGGAGAAAACACAATCTTAGAAGTGTTTGCCATTGAAAAAAATGAGTTATACATTTTATGATAACATTCGCAATTCAGCATCAGGAATCCATCGCTACCTTGTGGTTCACCTCTAGTGGTTTCAGTACATCACGGGGTTTTTCCCCTGAAAAGACATTTTCTGGCTTCCTCAACTCTTTCACTCCATGTGGGGCGGTCAGGTGGCTCCAGCAGGTGCTGATGACTCAGGGACCACCCAGAACCTCCTTGCTTATAACAGTGTTGCAAAGACTAATAGATTCGTGGGGAAGCTTTATAACACAGTCTCAAAGGTAAAGAAACCAATCAGGCGTGCAGAGCCCTCCTCCTCCGCTAGCTGCTCCCAGCTTCAGCTAGCTGCTGCAAGCAGGAGCATGGAGCAGCAAGCAGCAGCTATAGCTGTTTTCTCCTCCTAGCTCCTCCTAGCTGCTGCAAGCAAGAGCAAGCAGCAGCAAGCAGTAGCATGCAGGAGCAAGCAGCAGCATGCAGCATCTAGCAGCATCTAGCTGTTTTCTCCTGCTAGCTGATGCTGTCTGTTTTTCTCCTGCATGCTTCTGCTAGCTGCTGCTGCTTGGAGCTGCTTGGAACTGCGAGGTGGGGCTGGCAGTAGTTACATATATATGAATTGCTACTTCACCGCATTCACTTATTGCGGCATGTTTCCAGACCCAGACACCCTTGAAATTCAAGTGATTTCTGTATTTCATTTAGCGTACAGAATTACGAAACCCTGGGGGACTCAGTGAGAGCAGGACACACCTCGTGTTTGTGTGCGTTTGTGCATGTGCAAGGGAGAAAAAGGGGTCGAGCAAACCAAAACAGAAGTAGAAAATATTTTGATGGATCTCATTTAGTTTTATACTGTGTTTTTATATTGAAGTTCTTTTACAAGTTCTGAGACTTTGCTGTGAAACGCCATGAATATGAGATCTGCCACAAAAGAGTATTTTTTAACTAACTTTAGCTGTGGATGATAATTTGTTAAAACAAACAATAGCTTACTGCATTACAATTGAACGCAAAGATATTACTATGCTCAGCTAAAATCAAATAATCTTTTAGTTTCTATTCTCTCCAAACTAAGCTAAACAGTGGTGTCATAAAATGACAAATTACAGGATGAACATAAAAGCAATGCCTTCAAAAATACAATAGTTATACAAGCCATCTATTGTTAATGAAGAATATAATGCAATTTGTCTGTCTGTAATACAATTATGCAAATCAAAGATGGAACTATCCTGAAATCTCTCTACATTCGAAGTCATTAAAATGAGATAATTTATCAAAAAGAATATTACTGATCATGTTTATGTGTTGCACATTAATCCTATTACAATAATGTATCTTTCTACTAATGTAATGGATTTGTGCAATCTAACAGAAAATGACTTTTATACTACCCACAATTACAAAAATATTCAAACCATATCCATCGCTGCATAATAACATATGCCTAAGACTGTACAATAAACTTATTAAAGCAAACAAAGCTTATGAATGTAACCTTCAAACCAATAAAGACAATGCTAAATTCAATTTTATTGCCCTCATTATTTCAACAACTTCATATATAATAAACAGTGAGCAAATTACCTTAACCTTCTTTATAAAGAAAGAAAATCTTATTAAAAAGTATGGTACAAAATTTGAGAATTGGTTATATTGATGCCAGACATGAAGAACATGATAAAATCTTCTAAACCAACACATAAGTGGCAATCCATTTACTTGCAGTCCAAAGTCTCTGAATCTCAGCCCTCTGGCAGATATAATTTTAACAGATGACAAGTCAATCCTTAAAGTAACAGCATCTTCTGAGATAGTTTCTATTATATGCAGCGAGGCATGTGAAAATGTCGTGAGGTACATATGGACATTCTTCCATTCTTGTGGAAATATATTAGCCTTAAAAATTCCCCAGACAGAGGTGTATTCAGAAAAGTCTAAAAGATGTAGAGGAAAAGGCAGCATATTCTACTGTAAAACTAACATTGTACATCTGTATGGTCACATGCTGAAGAAACATCATAATATTACTTATTTTCTGCACCCAGATCTGCACAAATGGACTATTGGATAATATTTAGTCCTATTATTGCATAGTTACACTAATTTCCTTTCTAGAGTTCTGCCTATCTTTATTGACCTAGGCTAGCTGCACTCTTTTCTCATCTGTAAAATGCTCCATTAGCTTCCCCAGTAGGCAGTTGCAATGTACTGAACTGTTTTCCTTCTCGCAGGTAGGTTTAGTTTCAATGCAAGTTAGGAATTAAGTTGGTTTGCTGCAGAACTAACGTAGCTGCATACAAGCCTCCTGTTAATGCTCTTGTGATGACACTTTCTGGCATGAAAATCAGACTGGTTTATGCAGTCCTCATCCATTTATTTCTCTTTCTTTGGAAGATTTCTTCTTATTTGTCCTCTTAAGCCTATATAGTCTATATATTGAAACAAGAATATATGATTAAAGAAACATAGCAGAAGAGGAAAAAAGTGATGACGCTCATGTATCTCACATATTTAGTGGTCTTAGCCCACTGTAGACTCAAATGTTTCTGCTAACACCTCACAGAGATGCTGTGTTCAGCAGATCACAGGACAGCTGGCTGCAGTTCCTTAAAGCTCATTTTCCCCCTCCTTGACCATTGCACTTCTTCCTGACGGCTGGCGCCTCCTATTTTTTTCGGTGCTGCTCAGTGGCTTCTTTAATTGATACCAACCTGAAAGAACAACAACATCCCAACTGGGCTCATGCTTATACCAAGCCTGTGATTATTTCCCATATTTGTTTTTCTTAAGCCTTAGGGAGAAAGGTTTGTTGTCGGGAAGCACCTGACTTCAACTCAGCAGTTGTCAGGAGCTGCTGTTTCTGTCAAAGAATCTCCACTGCAATAGCTAAAATGGATTTAATGCTGCATTTTACTAACTGCCTGATAAAACCAGACTGTTCTATATTGGGCTTCTGGACCTACTGTACAAGACATAATGCTTTGGTAAACACAAAAGTGTATTACCCACTCTACAAATCCGTAAATCTGGCCCTGCTGTTACAGCTACAGTATCATGTTCAAAACGATTTGAATTCCCAAACTTTCCCTCTGTTCTGTACTGTGAATGGGATAACATAATCTCATGGGTAGTAATTCTCCTTTTGAGACTTGCAGGTCTCTGCTTTCAGCTCCTGAGAACTGTTGTTTTTGTATGGCATTTGTAATATACATGTTTCTTTATCAAGTGTCTAGGAGGCTTTAAATATTTTTAAACAACTGTCAAAGCTGTCTAATAAAAGCCTAACAAACTCCCTGTACTTGGCAAACCTGAAACAGTAGGAAGAGAGCTGGTTTTAGCTAAAGCTTGGCTTGGGGCAGAACATTCCCTCTCACACCATGTAATATTTGCCCATATAGAGTTACAGGAAAGCAAGTTGAGATTCTTCTCCAGCTTTTTTGAGTCATTTTCTGTCTTTGCTTCTCTCTCTGTTTAAAACACACAGATACTCTAAGGCAACTGATGGATGACATATATACAGGCTTCTGCTTCTAATACCAGTAAAAGCAAAGCTGTCCTTTATCAGATAAGAGCTATTCAGAAACAGCCATACTTGGCACTTTGAGGACTCAGTACTTCTATACATTTGGATAAGTATTAGTTCAACCAGCCCTGTATCACGTGCAGATATAAATCTGAAGTAACCAGCCTACAGCAACCTCAGGAGCCTCAGAGACTTCACATCACCATAAAACCTGTCTAAGGCATGGTGACAGCTGGCCTTGAGGATCTCACGTGCACTCGTACAACCCCTTTGACTTTGTTCTTCAACGTTCATCATGACAATGACAGTCCATTTGGATTCCTGTGTGGTGAAGGCTTTCCACACATTTCTTCCTTCTTTTCAAATATGTTGAAGCTTGACAAGGTTTTGGACTGAGCTGCTCATCAAAGAGAATATTGAATGGATTTTAACCTTGCTGATCTTCGTAGAAATACCTCTCTCCTCACTGAGCTTGTGCTCAGCTTCTGCTCGGCCCCACCACCAATAATCCCATATAGTGACTGAGGTGCTTCTTCAGGCGTAAGGTCTACTTCTCGTTAATATCACTTAAAAACTGATTGAAAAATATTTAAATAGCAAGAGATGTAAAACAGGCGTCCCCTGGGAGATTTATATCCCAGTCTAATAAAGTCGGTTTAGTCCTGAGAAGAGGAAAGGGAAGAAGTCAGCAAAGACAGCTCTGCAATTCAAGCATCCTGACTACCTTTAAACCTGCCCTTATCTTTCTATGGCACTTCCTAGGAAATGAAGGTTAATGTGGCCTTATTTCACACATTTGTTGTAACACCACCATTAGTGAGATGCTCAGGTAGCACAGCAAAGGAAGTATCTAGGATACTAATTTTGTCATATGGATAATTTCCCTGAAATAGTTCAGCTAACTCACGATTAGCTAATCATGAGGGGTGATTACCCAGCGGGTTGGGAGAAACCCACTGAGCTATTGTGCTTTTTGTTTGCTGCGCACTTGCCTGTCCCTATGCTGTGCTAGTGCGTGAAGAGGCATTCTGGAGAAAAGCAGCACCAATTTTCCATACCATCTAAGGTACTCAATTGGCAGAACTGTGTGACAAATCAGGGCAGATTAAAGTCAAGCTGGTCAAATTCTGCCATATTGACATCTGCAAAAAAATAAAAATATGGCATTGCTGGGTCCAAAAAAAAAGGCATAATTTGGATCACAGTCACAACACAGATCTAAGAAAGAATAATTCCTCAGTTTCAAAGGCAAGAGCAGACTCATTTTGGGGAAGAATGAGGGTGGCTGACTGCTGTGGCTTTTTTGCTCTGTTCAGGCTGTAATTATGTACAGCCTTTCAAAACTTGCATGACTTTGCTAATTTGAGAGAAAATGAGACACATATCTATAAGAACGCTCAGGGTTGGGATCTGGATTATAAACTCCACGTATATCAACAAATCAACCCTGTGAATATTAAAGTGGTATCTGGTATCTTTATGTAAGTAATTACAGAAACCCTTCAACAACAAGAGACAGGAAGATGTAAATGTCACCTGTTAAGAAAAATTTAAAGAGGTTAGTCAGATTTTAAGATACTTGAAGTTAAAACTGACCATCAACGGCATGAAATTATGAAATTGGAAATGTTTAACACTTTTCAAAGAACAGCTTTCTGTGCTAAATATCGCCTTCCTACAGAGGAATCTTAGATAGTGCCCTCCACTAAGGACACAAATTGTGTAATTTTTTACCTCCTATTTTATTTCATATAGCTTTGACAGGTACCATTTGGTGATTCCTATGACTTTGGGGAGGCTATATATAATATGTATATATTAATATAAAAGAGAGGCAAACATGACATAAACAACCATTGCAAATAGATATTTACATATGATTTGGGTCAGCTCAGTTGTGTGGAAAATACAGTGTTCCTTGGCACAGGATAAGAGTCAAAGTGTATATTTAGCAGTATATACTTACTCCCATCAACCCAGAAGGATGCCTCTCACCTTATAGTACCACGGTTGCAGTTCCCAGTGAAATTGGAGAGGTGCCATGTGTGAGACCTGCAGGAAGATAAAAAGGCATGTCGTAGGCAGGGCTGTCTGAATCTATCCATCACTCTTGGCCATTGTGCTCCAGGTGCTCTGCCTTTTTTGGAGTATCTAATTTCGTACAATGGATTTGGTCCTACAGGCTGCTGAGCATCTTCTGTAAAGCGCCCTTTAATGCCTCTTAGGATGCTCATTTGACTGAATTAGGGAATGGTCCAGGTGCTAAGTATTCATATGGGAATGAAGAGCATTTGCCTTAACCTCTAGCTCTGTCCTTTGTCCCTCCCAGGAGATTATTGCCAGCTCTTTCTCAGCATCAGTGGGAGATAAGAGCGCCTGGTACCCTGCCACACAAAACCCTTCCGTTCATTGCTGCGCTGAGCTTTATCAATAGCTTGAAAGAGACTGGCAGAGGTTTCTTTCCTCTCGCATGTGATAATATCCCATAGCAGGAATCACAGGAGAAAACTACTTAATAAGGGATGTTATGAAAGAATCTTGAGTTTGGGGAGCTTCTGAAATCATCTCTTCTTCCGCATAAGCGCTCCCTCGTTGATATGCCTTGCATCCCTTAACATCACCAGTGTTCTGGGTCCGTGGATAGAAACGAAGATATTGGTGGTTATCTACCTGCATCTAATTTACAGAAAGCTTTCCAACTTCCTGTGCACAAGAAACAGTGTTGCAGGAATTTGATGTCCAAATCAGGGTGGAGATGGGGAGCAAAGACACCAGAATTAAAAAGGGTTCTATCTGATAAGAACCAAAATCAACCAGATCTCCTTTATTTATTTCCATTTGAGACTGTCTTAGCAGCACGATGTAAGCATTAAATACACAGGAGAGAGCAAGCAGGGGGAAAAACTAGAAGAGTAAAATGGTAGCAAGGATCAGTATTTTAGTATATTCCTTCTACAATCTAACAGATACAAATAGAAAAGGCTAGGCACAACACAAATATTTCCTATTATGAATAAACTAAAGTCACAATGGAATCTGTCATCATGCTTGTGATATGAGATGGACAATATTCCTGAGGTGTTGCCATGATGGCACTTGAATGCAGTTTGTACTTTGTTTATAAAGCCGAATCATAAGCCCTTTTCCCCCTCCCCTCTCTCTTTCTTTCTCTCTCTTTTTT
>WEKX01000894.1:188145-254520 GCA_013390025.1 Pitta sordida
GCCCAGCATGTGTAATTCTTCTTCATGGAAGCTCGAAATGGCTGTGGAGCAGCTCAATATTCCATTTATTTTATTTATAAAATAAATTCAAAGCCTGAAAAGATGAAGTAATTGACTTACTGGGATGACAGTTAAACCCACTAAATTTAATCTTATCCTCTCAAGTACAACATATCGCGCTTACAAATTATCACCCTGCACCAGACAGGCCTGCTCTCTTCACCTAATCCAAATGGAAATGAAGGCCTCTGTTATTGTATTATCTGACTTTACTATCAGCATTAATCCGGCTTAACTCACTTAATGATGCCACTTGTGGCACTATGAAGGCAGCAAAGAAGTCTATAAACTACTTCCATTAAAATGCAAATCTGGCCCACAGAGAAAATAAGTGACACAAAAGTAGGAGAATTCGGCCATACACTGTATTAGCCTCTTGCCGCACAGAACTGATACAAGTATAATAACTGATGCTGTGATTATTATTCTAGCTGTGGATTTCCAATGAAAGGAAGCCAGTCTACCACAGAACGTCACAAAAGTGCTTCAACAAGCCAGGGTATTTAATTTCTGAAGAGATTTATATTTTTTGTTGTCAGGAAATGAACAAATACTTATCAATGTAAAAACTGCTATCTTAAATCTTCCTGCCAGGTTTTTCATACTGATATTATTTGCACCCTATAACACAGGAAATGAAAATCTTCTGTGCCTTTCACATCTCCACTGTATCTTAAAATTCTTTAGTAACAGACTTGCTTCTTTTTTTAACCCCCTTCTGTAAACACAAAAGAAAACTTTTATGGATTAAGTATAGGGAATTACTAATGCCAAAATCCCAACCCCAAATTCCTTTTCCTGAACATTTCTGTCTGCTGTTAATTTAATTCTTTTTAAAGGGAATCATAACATCTGTTTTAGGGGGAAAACTGATTTAATTTTAGTGTTATTCTACTCACATTTACCTCTACTCCTCTCCTTCACATACTCATGCACACTCGTGTATCCTGCCTAGCCACCCCTTTGTGTGAAAAATCATTAATGCCTTCATTACTCTGAAAGAAATCCTAGTCAAAGCACTAGGACTCAAGTTCCTTCCAATCTCTCTAGAGTTCAATAGTCTCCTCTGCCTGGATATTCCTGAGACTTCATTTCTGCCTTGGGCTCAGAGACAAAATGCCTATCTACAGGGAGACATAGGCACAGAGCTACTACTGCTTAAATCAACCATTTTCTGTAGGCTTTGATAGCAAAATGTAAAGGCACGAATTTGGTCCCGCATATTTTATGCACAGGGTGTTAGACGTGTGATGCCCCTTCACTTTTCCTTGGGCAGCTTATTACTGATAATATTACAATCAGAGATGTGGCCAAAGCTATGCAACTGCGATTCGTGTTTCGGTCTTGCGCATGGGAATTTGATTTAGCTGGGCGTGCTGAGAGGAGTAGCAATGAGATTCAGGTTTGCATCAGAAGCTTGGATGGTGAATGCCCTCCGAGGCTGAAGAATGTTTTGATCTGAAGCCCTGGCGTGCTCTCTGACAAAGACCTATTCTCTCTCATCCCCACCCACACGCTTACCCCACCCCGAGCATGACTTGTTATTGAGATGGCCGTTCAGCAGCACACGATTTTGCTCTGATGTTACATCGCTGAAATACTGTTATACTGGCTTTTCTCTCACTTTAGGCCCACACTAGTGTGATCTGATTGCAGCAGGCATAGGATGTACTATAACGCTTCCTTCTGGGATTCTCATCGCTGACCTTAGTGCCACCAATGTTTCAGCAGTGGGCTGGTCAATGCAAATGAAAACATCCAGTTTCAGCCTAAAGCCACGCTTTGTGCTTACAGCAAAGGGAGTTTCCACTTAAAAGAGACCGACAGCTCTGCAGACTTCAGCAGTTTTTTCTTTGTAGCTGTTCATGGATCCTGGGAATTTTTGCCCCTTCCAGGATAAAGTAACCCTTAGGCACAGCATGTCTGGAAGTCATATTATGGCCAAAGAGACATGCAGTGCTACACACATGCTGCTCATCTGATGAGCTTTGGGCTGTTCCTAAAACGAGGAGCATAAGCAGATGCCAGAAGGGAGCCCAGAAACTTCTGGCCCTCCATCTGCGCACCTCCGTGCAATCCACCCTCAGCACCTATGAATTTGCATTTTCCCTACCAAATCCTGATCTGGTGTCAGACAATGACAGCAAATTATTTACTGAGCCTTACTTAGGGCTTGTTAGGAGGAAATAACGCCTTAATTTACAGATGTGCCCCAATTCCTGCACAACTTTGACCAGGACTTCCCCTTCTGAGATGTGCAATGCTCTGTGTAAAAGCAAGGTACCAGCTAGGTACTTCTTAGCACTGCACAATAGAACTTCAGTGGCTTAGCTTGAAATGTCATTTTAAAACTTTGGAACTACTGATCTACATCTCAACATGAATGCTACTATTTAAATTAGGATTGTTTCTGTTTAGTTAAATGTGCAAAGAGTTGGTATAACATAAACAAATGAAGTTTCCGAGGGCGCAGTGACTTTTAGTGATGTATGCATCTGTGACACTTAAACTTGTAGGAATTGTCTTGTCTTTATTTCAACAGTGTAAGTGATACAAGACAGGATGTTTTGTTTTCCCTGCATCACTGATAGATCTGTAACATCTTTATGCAGACATCTTACGTTTATATACGATACACTTTTCCAGAAAACTGGGAGGGTGTTGGACTGGCTGAGCCAAGTTATTTTATGGTCTACCTCTTATAGTGTATCAACCCAAAAGCTTAAATATGTAATGAAATATTGCCTTGTATTGTGCATTAATCAAGATTGCATATGATTTATGCTAATTACAGTTGAAGAATGACCAAACAGGCACCAATGTATTTTTTGTTGTTGTTCTATTGACATTGGTACAGGTCTGATGATCTAGAGATATTTCTATAGACTTGCTAGTATATTTGTGGGAAAAAATAGACACATTTGATGTCTTTTGGGGATCTGAAGTAGAAACATTAAACTTCAACTAAATATCAGATGATAACTTTCATCTAAATATGCTAATCAATTAGATCATTAGGGATTATCTAATCCACACCTGTGGAATAATTAGGAACTTAGTGGGAACTGAGAAGAGAGAAAAAGAGTAGTACGTAGTACCACAAAAGCAGCATCTCTAGCTAGGTGAGGTCTTGCAGCCCTGGCTCAGTTTAGACACTTCCCACATTTCGTTTTCAAAGTTTGCCCTGGGGAGAGCTGCTCAAAATGCTTTTAATGGGGACAAATAAACCAAGAAGTTCTAAGCAAAAAAAAAATCTTGCCTGAGCTTTCTTCTTTTGTATTGTTCTTATTTTATTGCTTTCTCTTTTCCATCCTTAATTTAAGATCATATTCACCAATTTTTGTGATTCTGTTTATATGTATTTTATGATTTTCTGGTTTTATTACAGAGTTCAGTATAAAAAGCATAAGTGTTTCTTAGACACAATATTGAACTTTACTGATCTTTCAAAGTTTTATTTCACCAGGTTGGGGGTTTCTTCAAAGGATAAGAATTCCTATTGCCCACAAAAATTCCCAAGCAAGTCCAGCAGAAATATAATTCAGTGTGGGGTCACTAAAACATAGCTTACTGAAGAAGAGATGGGCTGAATGGTGCTGGGTTACTCGAATCTCCTTGCAAGCATAATTCCAAAGTGTCAGGAAAAAAACCCTTTTTTTGTGCTCATAAAGAAATTTTGGCTCTACTCTTGTGTAGCTATGTTTTTACTTCAGTTTCTGTCCCTTTTTGGCATAACTTTTGGGAAGACAATTGTACACTGTGTGAAAGTTGCTCATTCATTTTTTTCAGAGGCCACTGACCTGAAGACCTACCCAAGCTCAGATAAATGAGCTGAATGTGAAAGGGTAAAAATCCCATTACCAGACCTTGAGCCATCCTGTCCTTAAGCAATTTTGCAATATTTCTAGGGAAGAAATAAATGCAAGTTGTGGATTAAGGGACAAATCGGATAAACCAGCAGTGAAACACTCTTCTGTAATAATTTTCCTGTGTTTGTGCTTAGCTGCATTCGAGAGGCTATGAGATGGTAGTCTTAAGAGATGCACAGTCATTGTGTCCTAAGTGAATTCAAGCCATAGATTGAGGCCATAAACTTTGCTTTCCCACCTCTAGCAAGCCTGTACTTTGTTCACTATTTCTAATTCTAAATTATGTCTTCCAACAAGATCCGGAAAGTATCTGAGCATCTGTGACTTAAGATCTACACCTTTGGGGGTTCAGAACTCTTGGCTACAATGTAAGGCTTCTTAAAATCCTTATGAAGACTCTTCAAACTTAACCCATAACCCAGGTCTTAAGGGCCTTCAGAGTGAGGGAAGAAAGTCCCTCTACACACCAAAGAGAATTAAACTTCAAAGTCATGTTATTTTTTAGGTGGTTGGTATTGGGAGTAACCTGCTCTCTCCTGACATCCAATGCTTTGTGGACAAATCCTGAATTCACCTGAGTTCATTGGAATTCACGCCACCTGCAAACCACCCCTCCCCTGTGCTATTAGGGCCCTTCCCATAAAGGATCTCAAGCTGGTTTTTAGTTGTCTGATGTTGCACAGGTGGTGCTGCTGCAGAAGTAGATGGGACAGATAAAAGCTGCCGGAGCAAGTCCTGAGAGTGCTTTTGCAATTAAGCAATGAGAACAGGCAAGAAACTCAGTTCTGAGCTCAGCCTTGCAGCCTCTTACCCTGAAATGAGTCAAGGAGAGAAAAGCAAGTGTATAAGCACAGTAGTGTGAAGTTCAGCGGAAAACACGTATTACACAACTCTTCCTGGTGAAAGTAGAAAACAATACAATTTTATTTAGCTCACAGATTATTATCCATCCTAAGAATTAATGCAAGCGTTGTTTAAGAAACAAACACAGCAGGAAAAGCTTTATCTTTTGGAAATGGCAATAATGAAATATTTCCAGGGTTTTTTTAGTTAGTTAAAGTCACTTGGCTGAATGCATCACGAATTGAATAATCCTGCTGATTAACCTAAAATTTAATTAATTGAAGGGAAAAAAATCATACCATGTTTTCAAATATTTAATTTCCTTATTATATGATTGAATATTTTTTTAAATACTATGGGTTTTTTTCAAAACTCTCTTTTTGTATGATGTGGATCTTGGCTTTTAAAGTATTCAGTCCCCTAATTCAATCACACTGACTTCAATAGGGTTTAAATCTCTAGGCATTTCTAAAAACCCCACTAGGCACTTCTTCTTTAAGCACCTAACTACCTCTAAAAGTCTGGCCCTTGATAATTTTTGAAAATGGTCCTTTCTATCATGCAGTTTCCTGCTAGCAAACTGGAAAAGTAATTAGCATATAGATACATCCCTCAGACGGTAGACTGGGTTAAACTGGATTTTTCTATCTTTTAATAACCATTGGAAAACAACAAGGAATTAATTGGTTTGGAAATGTGAACTGATGGAAAAAGTCAAGCTACAGAAAAGTTATTAACTATGCAACACTGAGAGTCCTTAAAAACCATCAGTTAATGAAACAAAGAAAAGAATACATTGAGTGAAAATTGATTTAGAAGTGAAGAAGACAGATGAAAAAGGAATTGCACTATAATATGGTGAAGAAAATATTTCTTTCTTGGAGACTGCAGTTGTCACTGCTTTAGATGTAATGAAGGGAGAACAAAAGTGATTCAGGGAGCATCTCTGAGGTGAAAAGAGCCCTTTTGCTGGGGTGCTGTGATGCTCCAGCATGTCTTTTGCTTGGGGCAGCCTCTCCAGGCTTTACCACAGTGCCACATGCTCTGGTTTATGATAGTGAAAGGTCTCTCCTGAACACCTTCTCTGATCATATTCAGCCATGCAATACCCTCCTCAATGCCCCTCCGGGCATTCAACGATGTCAACAAGCAAGGAGAGAAAAACTTCCACATGAGTGTGGGGTGCCCTAATAGTGAGACAAGACATGTCTTTGAAATCTGTGGGTGAAAATGCTACGTAAGAATGAAGGTTCTTTATTATTATTATCTTATCCTCAGAGGCAGAATTTAAAATAGCTGCTAGAAAGTGTTGCCTATTCCCAGTTTACATGAGATATCTTTAATTGTATTCTAGTCAGAGAAAGAAATGACTGCAAGAGGAACTATAAAACTTCTTCCTTGCTTTCATCTATGCTTATCCACTCAAGCTCACACGAGGGAGACGAATCCACAGCCAGACTGATTCTTGACTGACCAGGATTGTTGTAATACAAGGGTATAATAGACATACTTTTACTGAAAATACCCAACGTTATTTTTTTTTTATTTGAACAGGGCCTTGCTCTTGCAGTGGAAAGTAAATATTTTCATGATTGTGTACAGGCGGAAAAAAGTCTTTGTTTTTGTTTTGTTGTGAACATATTCCAATGACATAATTGAAAAACATTATAAGCAGGAAAAAGCTTTTAGTGGAAGCACAATATTTTAAGTGCTGGATCACTTAAACTTCCATTTAAACAGAACATTAAGCTTCCATGTAAATACAAATTAAAGTAACACTGGAGGCTCTTGTGGAACTCAGAGTGAGCCAAACTGAGAGTGCATCACTCCACTAAGCACAGCAGGGGATGTTTGTTCTAGGATGACTTTTATGAACTTCATTGCAGTGTTGTATCATAAAGCCCAGGAAAATGTAGTGACATGGGACTGCACACAGATCCCACCCGTGTGTGTGAAATGTAGTTCCCCTACTGCAAGGTGCAACAGCTGGAAAGAAGAGAACAGAATGATATTTCATTGAAAATCTAAATTCTCCTCTCTCAGACCTGAATGAAAAAAGAATGAAGCCTTCTGACCCTTAACTCACAGAAGTAAGAATAAAGTCAAATCGTGCCCTTCAGTGTCAGTATTCCTTCTGCTGCCAGCAGGGTAAGAGCCCAGCCTGCCCCTAGTGCCACTGCAGTGCCTCTTGTCTGTTACCGCTGGCTCCCTAAAGCATCTCCATGCCTGTACTCTGCTGCAGAAGCATAGTTCAGTGAGGTGCTTTGCATCCCTCAGAAATGAGATCAGATTTTACTGTCCAGTAGAGAATTGATGTTTGGGTGGAATAGCAATTATCTTAATTTGTAAGTTATGGCTTACTGATGTCATGTGCACTATTGAGTAATGCAGTGCCAAAGGAGAACACCTATAAAGAGATCTTGCTGGTGCTGAGGATAAAAGGTTCACACTCTGCGTTTTTGAGGCTAAGCCCATTGGTGCCTGGAGGGTAAATGCTGACCTCTGCAGTGCTTTGACCACATCAACTTCATCCTGAAAGGTGCCTGGTTTTCTCCTCTGAGTTTACTCTCTATTGAGAATTAAGGTTTGGTAAGTCAGTACAATTAGGAAACTTCCTTTTAAAGTTCCTAAATCCAACTGCAATACTAATATAGACCCACTCCACCCATGACATGGGGGAAGCAATGTAATAAAGGAGTTGGACTTTGATGGTCCTTGTGGGTCCCTCCAGACTCAGGATGTTCTGTGGTTCTATGAAATACGAGCAACTGGCCTTATGGAAATCTAGTTTCTTGTATTGCAAAGCGGTACCTGATACATTTAGGCAGAGGAACCCAAACTCCATATTTCCATGAGTTAAGACAACCAGAAGGTGAACCCAAAGGAGTCTGAAACTTACAAAAAGTATTTGCCAGTAAGGTTGGGTCTTAGTTTAGTCTATACTCATTTTCAAAATGGACAGAAATGCATTTTTCAGGTACTTACTGAATCATGAGTGCTTGCGTGTTCTTATCCTCTAGGAAGAAAGATTCAAAGATAGTGTTTCGGTAGCACTGGAAAGCTTTGTGTGAAGTCTCTTCTTGGGCCTACCTAGCAGAATAAATTTTTTCAATGTGAGCTGAATAACCACTGACTTTCATTTACTTTAGAGAGAGGCATTTTACCTTTGGTTCTTGATATAGTTTCTTCTGGCGTACACTTGAAAACTTAGTGGATAATTTTAAGGTGGTCAGTGCTGCTGAAAGGAACACTTACATAACATCTGTCCTTATGGAAGCTGGCAAATTAGGTATCTTTGCTTATGAAGTAAATGGTATATAGCTGGGGTGATAAACAGAGCGCTTATAGGGAGATCTACTGGGAGAAAAATGCAATTGAATGCCTGTGTATCCTAATGGTTGTAGCACTTCCCTCTCTGTTCCGTGACAAGAAAGCCCCAATCCAGTGAAGGACTGAGGGCTGAGTAGTGCCTTGGAGATCAATGGCACTACTTATAGTGTGTAAAATTTGACACACACCCATGTTCTACTGGCTTAGAGCCAAACTGAGCAATATGTACATAACACTGTATTCAGATTCACTACATTCAGCTCCCAGAACTGTATTGATCTGGATTTTTGAAGCCTTCTCTGAAGTATCTTTCAAGTTTCTTTTTTATAAACACAAAATGAATTTGATATAGTTGCCTCTTTCACTCAGAGATTTGAAAATACTTTAAAAATATGAATGTATTGATCTATGAGAAGAGAAAGAAGTAGCAACCCATAAAACAGATGAGGACTCTGAAAGTAGAAGAGTGGAGAAAAAAAAATCTAACAACAACGGAATAGAATTGGAAAACAAATTTATCTTGATTGTATTCCCATCTGCTTTGGGTTGTTTCATTAGCTTTCTTGAATGGAAGTTTCTGTCAGAAAAGTTTATGAAAGCACTCTTTTAGTAGATATTCAAGAATGTTGAAGAAATTTTATTTTGATTTTTAATCTGGCTTCTTATTTATGTACTTAAGCATGCGCATGCTTCTTTACATACAAAAATGTGTATTACTTAGTCAGATTACAAGCTTCTAAATAAAACACTGAGCATATATTGGTTACTGAAACCTTTTACAAAAATAAATTCAAATACATTGTGTTCTGTTCCGCTCTTACCTAACACAGGAATGTATAAAGAGGCAAAGTTCTGCAAGTGTATGACTTGTTTTTTATTTACTGTCTTCATTGCTACCTGAGCCATTTTGAATTTAGAGAGAAAAGCAGAGAGGGAAGCATAAGAAAAATCCTCAGTAAGGATTAATGCAAGATAAATAAGTTTTTTTGGTCATAAATAATACAAAGGCATGTCTTTTTTTAAAAAAAAAAAGGTAGAAAATTATTGAAATATCATTTGTACTATGTTAACTTGTGGAACTCATTGCATATGGGTGACATTGGAATAACAAGAAAGACTGCAAGATTCACTGAGTATATGTGGAAAGAAAAGCTTCAGCCACTTTAAATAGGAGGATAGTACATGAGAGGAGCAATAATGCTAACCATTAAGCATTGGGCTTTGGAAGAAGATTCTCTCATAAGCAAGTTATTGCATAATTCTCTGTTATGGGAGTTTCACACCTTCCTCTGAAACATCTGGTGCTGGAATGCAATAAAACACTAAATGAATTTCTGACCTGATGTGGCATGACAATCAATAAAATTCTTTTATTAGCTAGCTCTAGTTTTAAGAACTTGTCATAGTAACAACATGCAGCTTTTCAGAATGCTAACCTGTGAACAAACATTCAATTTGTTTTGAAAACTAAATCTTTCCTTTCTTATTGCACATTTCGTGAAGTCTAGGGAGATTAGCCCAGCATGCCACACCATCTACCACTGTAGACAACACAGGCTCATGTGTTTTCTCACCTAATTTAACACCTTTTAACACCTAATATATGCTGGGTAGGAAATCTGTAGTGGTAAAAAGCAGCTGAGATGCGACCAAAACTAAATAGCCAACTCATGGCACAAGTATTGGGTCTGCAGCAATGCCTCTTTCCCCTAAACAGCATTCCACTGCAATGTCTTCTCTGCCACCCTACAGCTTCACAGTCCCTTCTAGTATTAGATGTCAAAATATAGTCATTCCTGACCTTCTGATGGATATTACAGTAAGTCCAGTCTGGGAATACAGCGTGCATCAGGTCACAAAGTCAAAGTTACTACGCATGTATCAGGCCTGCATCTGGTATGTGCCAGGTGGTGCCTGAACTTTTGGTGTAGGACATGGTGCAGAAGGTTTGTAGCTCCTTAAGCTGCTTTGGGCCCTCCCCCAGCAGAAACGGTGGATTCTGCTGGTGTGGCCAGGCTCAAGGGAGGTTGGTACTACCTGAAATGACCTTGTGGGTCTCTGGGGGAATTCAAGGCCTCTTTCATAACCACAGTATTACAGCAAGGTACCACTAAAGTCAAGCACAATCTACCTCCTCATTTCAGTGAGATGAAAACAATACTCTTCCTGGGCACCCGAAAATGCCTAGCTCTGAAATGACACCTCTGGTGAGTAACCCTGAGGGATGAAATACTGTGAACCATTCCCACACTCCTTCCAAATTAAGCCATGCTATAAAGCAATGCATTTTGATAGTGTGGCTTACATCGCTCAGAGCAGCCTGAAAGAGTTTTCCTGAAGAGTGCGTCAAAGTGTTAATATAATGGCTCTAGAGCTTTGAATTGTAAACATATTTAAGGCACACCAAGAGTATTGAATTATATGCAAATATCTATATCACTAAAGAAACATGCTTATGCATCAAGAGAGTTTATTTTGTCCTGGGTAACACAAAAAAATCAACATGATTTTAACAATTGTATTTTCATGCAAATGGACTGTAACAGTCTGAAGATATTTCAGGAATCCCAAACTTGATGCACCACCTCTGAAGTCATCTTCATATAGAACACTATTTAATTTGTCATTAATTAGTAAAAAAACCAGCAAACTCTCTTGGCTGAATTGACTGGCACAAAGATTATTCTTCTGGAAATGAGATGAAATTCATACTGCTGGGCAATTTCCATGAAAATAGAACAGCTTTTTGTAGCTTGTATTTTAAAATAAGAATAAAATGATGCCAAAAAGCAGCAAATAATGTGAAAAATCCTGCCTAAAAAGTAGAGGCAAGAAAATCTCATCTTGCATATCTGTCCCAGCAAACTAAAAAGACATTTCTTGAAAGGAATTATTTGAAACTTGAATTTATTAAGGACTATTTAGAAGATACTACTGAACATAAATCCCTTCTCATTGCATCTCCTGGAAGTCAGGGTAGATTTTGTTGTATGAAATCTTTCCTCTTTGAAAGTCAATGACTGGGGAGGGGGGCAGTGGGGAGGGGGAGACTTGGCAGACTGCCATCCTCTTTCATTTTTTCATATGTTACATGTCCCTTATATAAATCTGCATTTGCTTGGTTTGCCATCCCGTATGTCAATGCAGGAATGATTGTTATTTTGTAGTTATATATAATATATGTGCATTCAGAGACATTTCAAATATTTAGCTTCCTTGAATTCTCACTTTTGCATACTTTCCCCTCCCTGTACTCACCCCCTGCCTTCATGTCTGCTACCGAGTCAAAATAAAAGTCTCCTCCATCTCTGTCTCCCATTGTTTTTTCCATGGTTGATTGAATGGTGTGTTAGGTTCAGTGAACTTGGTCTTGGCTACTGCTCCACTCAGAAACAACCTTCTCTTCTATACCAATTACCATATGAAAGCTACTAATGTCGTTTTACTGCAGCTGTGCTTCATGTTTCAGAATTGTAAGTGGCGTTGTACAGTCCACATTTGCCCATTTTCAGGGAATAATCCTTCTCCTTTCTTTCTTTTTGCCTTACAGTTCAGTGGAAAATGTTGTCTTCTTCCTTTTATTTGCCAAATCAGTATCTTCACTTCAATAAATAATTACTACTTCTGATATGAAAGCAACTTTCAATCTGGGCTTCTGATGGTGCTAGAAATATTATTGGATCATGTGGGACTTATCCACTGAGAGTGAATTGCTTACTGCAGACAGTGAAGGGAGCTGGTCTCTTGGTGGGAATCTGTTCAAACAGAGCTCTAAACAGAAAATTTAGAATTTCATCACAGCACAACAGTAAAGGAGAGAGTCTAATGTGGTATAAATTTTAAATGTTGTTGATCAATGTCACTAGCTAATGGCCTACCCTAAAATCTGGTTATGTGTAAATGTAAAATATTTTATATATTTAATATATACAAGAGCACATATGAATATGCTGTTCTGATTTTGAAAGGTTAGTTTCAGCAGAAATTAATTTGTTCTTTACAATGGTACTTGAGTGTCAAGAGAGATTATTTGTTGTCATTACAAGTTTAACAGCCACATAACATAGGTTCAAAGTCTCACTCTGTGCCACCTCTAAATGTAATTTGAATGCATATTAAAGAGTAAACCAGTTTTCTGATATTGAAACAATAGCCCAATAAGAGCAGGTGTTATTTAACTTATGAAAACCATTTGTCCATGTCTTTTTTCTTGGATTTAGTCAGAAGATGCCATATATATATAAACTTTTGGCGTTATTTTTTAGCATGTTTAGTCTAAAGAAATCTTACAAGGAACTACAAACATTAACAGCTGGTATTATTAATCTCAGTAGCAGGAAATGCAACATGACTGCCTTTAGTGGGTGTGTGGGGGAGAGGACACTTCACTTCCTAAAGGAAATGTGGGGTTTTCATTATTTTTATGTTTGTTGTTCCCACAAAAATGGACCCAAGCGTTTTGAAAGGATTATAAATATGGTTGCAATTTAGCACTGTGAGCTGTTTGCAGCCGCTCTGTGGATGTGTCTCCCTGCTTGTGTGTGGAATTTGGCCAATTTGAACTCTGAGTTGGTCACAAGCAGCTAAATGGCTTTCAGTTTTCTTTTCTTATAGCTGTATTCCCTACAGGGTAAAACCTTTCAGGCTCTACTTTAAGGTAGAAGTATCTAAGAAGATAAATTATTAAAATGCAGTGTCTGCATGTGAAAAGTCTAGTTTTGCAAAGTTATGCTCATTTGGTCTCCAAGAAATAACCATTCCATCCTTCCAGGTCTCAGTTACACCAAGACACATGCTAATTTTCTTTTAACTTTGAAGTTCTGATGGTCTTAAGGAAATATTTGTTTAAGGGGAAAATGGGATCTGCTTCACCATGAAGCAGCCGAGGTGTCTGGTGTGGTTAATCTGGAAAGCTCTTCTTCACTTCAGCATTTGGAATGGAGTGATTGGTGAGTTGGACTAGATGATCCTTGTGGGTCCCTTCCAACTCATAGTATTCTGTGTGATTCTGTGTGATTAGGTGTGAGAGTCCAGTCTAGTACATATTTGGGTTTATGTATCACCATACCTTATTTTACGTATTATGAGACGGCTGGAATACACAAACATTCTGTTGTTTATCACAGAACTGCATCTTGTATTACTTGGCTGCATAAATACCTGAGGTGTGATAGGCTCAGCCATGAGAGGGGTGGACCACGTTCCATAGCACACAAAGCATTGTCTACTGTCGCTGGTCCAGGCTTGAGGTTACAAAGCCAAACAGGTTCCTAAGACAGCAAAGAAAGATACCAGACAATACTGAGGTCCTGATGGATTCCAAAGGTCAGTACAAACTGCAGGTTTGAGTAAGCAGCTGCCTTTCCTGTTTTCCAAATCTTTAATAACACGCTCTTTGCCAGGTTATTTGGGTGTTCATTTTTCTGTGGCATTCTAGGTTATTGCAGTTTCGAAAGAAAATGTATATTATCACTTGGAATGAAATATATATATATACACATACAGAATAAATACATGGAGTGAAATATGTGTGTGGGTACATAGCACATACTGAAAAAAACAAGCTAAAAGGAATCTTTGGAGACATTTGAGAGTGTTAATATTGATTACTAAATAGATTAAGAGACAGCCACAAGAGGTTTTGTCAGGAGATCAAACTTTACCTGTGTGACAGTGTTAATAGTATGAGACATGAACATTTATCAACAAAACAGTTTCAGCTGCTTGGCAAAAAGCATTGCATCTCTGAAGTGTTTTGTCATACAGCTTCTCCCACCTAACAAATCATGGTGTTATACACTTAAACTTGCTCATGTCAAGGAGAAGAATGTTTCCAGCAGGAGGCTGTATCAGTAAAGTTCTTGATTAAGGAATTCTTAAAAGATATTTTTTATTTGGTGCACATAATTATCACATTGCTGATAGAAGGGTGGCAACAAGAGTGTTAGAACCAGGCGGGTTGGACCTTCTGGCCTTTCTTGTCTCATGCAGTAAATGACCATACCAGACTTTACATGACGAGATTTCTTCTCATACATTTTCTTTACATATACAGTAACTTTTCCAGGACAAGTATGAATCTGAGACCCGAAGAAAATCACTGTCTATGCAAAAGACAGAAATACACCATAACACTGATAAGATCAACTTACGCAGAACAGCCATTATCTGAAGAGTTGGTTCAGATGTACGTCAGAATCACTGACAGACAACTTTAGGTTTGGTTAACGTGAGGATTTTGAACTATCAAAACTATTACCACTTTAAAATTACATTTTTGTTCTGATAAAAATTGCAGCCTTTTCTTATTATTCTAACGTTGTCAAAACATTATTTTAGAACATTCTGATAAGATTCTCATATTTCATCTCTCTGCCCAAAATTTGATTTCAAAATATTTTGAAATAATATTTTTTTCCTGCTAGATTGATATCCTACATTTGAGCAGTCCTGGTGTGTACATTTTATTTTAAAGTTTAACTGATCTGTAGCCTACAGAAGGGCTCTTCACTGTAAATTAATGCCAAGTCCATTGGTTATATAATAAATGCCAACAGCTGTCAAAAGCAGAGTGAAGCAAAAAGGGGGGGGAAAGACAGTAATTGTCTTATAAGAGTGCCTCATGGTAATTCAAGAAACATTCCACGAATTCCACCTCGGTGGGGTATGAAATAAAACCCACATTATGATGGATTGGGAAAACCTGGGGTGGCCCAAAGCTACTTTCTCTAGGATGATTTCTTCCTCTTTATTTTTGTTTTCTGATAGCTTCCCTAACTCTAACAAGAGTAGAAAAAAATTGGACACAGGAAAATGTATGACCATGGTAAAGAAAAAAAGAAGGGGAAAAAATCTTTTGCAATATCAGATAATCTTGCAATACAATAATATATCTTGCAAACCTGTGAGATCTATAGCTGGCTTATAGCTGATCAATTTTCCACCTAGGTTTACAAGAAAAATAAGGACCACTATAGTTCATAAATCAACATTTCTTAAGGTACTTGTGTGTTTTATCTCTCCTGAAGGTTGGTGATTTTAAAAGTAAGCTATAAAAATCAACACACTCAAAGAAACTTATGCATACTAGGAAAAGGGTATTTGTAGGGCTATGCATACATAAGGAGATAATATTTATGTACTACTATTTACTAGGTAACCATAATTAGGTTTTGGATTTCATTATACAACAAATGGCTGTTAATGTCTATAAAAGAAATAAAGCATTTTAATCCCACATTTTTTGGCAATCTCATTGACAGTTCCATTTTTACACAGTTGCAAACACACCTAAGTCTTAGAGAAGAGGTTTGCTTTGCTGTTTTGAACTGGCCACCATGGGGAGTTTTCTCTGACTTTACACTGAAGTCAAACTGTTGGAGGACATCAGTGAGGACTCCAGGAGCAGCAATACTGACTGTGTGGTATTTTTTTCGAACCAAGGTGTTACAAGTCACTGGACCAAATTAATGGTCTGTTGTCTCTTTAGGAGGACTGTAATCACATAAATATATGTATTCCCCATCATTTTCCCTGTCGTTTTGATAGAGCTGCCAGGAGAATTGGAAGGCTCCGTTGCTTTAACAGGGGCAATAGCACAGCTCTGTAACTGCTCTACCTGAAGCACCCAAAGGTCTGCAGTTATCCCAAGGGTACCCTTTTCGCCTTGCTCCTTGCAGAAAACTGGGACAATATCTGTCAGTTAGGGCCCATCCTGCTGCAAGGTGGGCCTTTTTGGCATTCAAAGTTTAGTGGGAAGTACACTATCCTCAGTATGGGGTGAAAGGGAGACTGCAACATCTGTCAGCGCAGTTTTGTACAGAGCTCTTGGCTGAAGATCAATGCTGAGGCTCCTGGTTTGCAGCAGCTGTAGCAGCGTCTGGTTTCACAGCAGGTCAGAAATTCCTGTCTGAAGTCCTCAAGGCTCACCACCCATCTTAACTGGGGATCTAAAGCAGCAGGATCTTGATTTGCCATCATTCAGCAAAGCAGGGCCATGTGTAAACCCATATCTGTCTATCACCAGGTCTTTGTGTAATCCACTTGCTCATATTGCCTATTCCATTGGGTTGTGCATTTTTGTTTCCTTCATTGTACAGAAGTGCTAACAGGTGTAGAGACACCAGCCAGTCGTGGTCTGCTGTGCTGCATGCACAAAGAGGTTTTAGGAAAATATTTTATAAACACAGTGGACTTACAAGATTGTGCTCCATGCTGTGCTTAAATCTTAGGTTCCAAGCACTAAAATATTTGGCTTTTGAATGTTGTTATTTGTCTTTTCTGTTTTTATTTAGACATTCCCGTAACACTTGATCTTAATTTTGTCTTTTAACTCCCAAAACCAATGTCATCTCAGGATCAGCAAGCACTCAGTCACCCTGAGCTGGCTTCTCTCCTCCTTTCTTATAATCCTACTTCATCTGTGTTTTTTTCACAATGTAAAAATTCCTCTGCTTGTCTGTTGAGCTTAATTTCCTAAACTCTCTGAATTCCCTGGGACCTCCCATTCATATTCAGCCAGCAATGAGCCTGTAACTCTATTATACTGAAATAAAAAAGCTTCAGCTTGCTGCCCGTGTGTTATGAACACTTAGATATGCTCTTTCCCTCCTTCAGAAAGGCCAGATCACTGATATTTCTGTGATGGTCTGGATGCCCCCTCCCATCCTCACAGTGAGTGCTGGAAGGCACGATGAGCTGCCAAGGCTTTAAGGGGACAAATCTCTGGACTCCTCACCCGCTCACTGCCTAGGTGGTTGTTCTCTATGTTTCACCTGAGGTTTGAAGAGGAAATTGTGTGTTCACATGAGAAGAAAATATACTAGACTGTTTTGAATACTGAAAAATAGCTGTGGCTAAGCTGTGGAGCTAAGGAGGCTTTCTAAAGTTGCTTTGCAGCATTGACAGCCAGTCAGTGTAGTTGCTTAATCCAAATACTTTTTCAGTTAGAATATGTTGCCAGAAAAAGGAAATCAGCTATTGAGGTGCATTATCTCCTTTCAAGACTGTCCTGGGGGCACTTACTCATTATCCTGGAATAAAACAAATGAAAGATTTCTTTTAAAAAAATATTGTTCAATCCACTTAGAATCCCTAGAGCTGAATATTTTACATTTTTGTGGCTTGATAAAAGAAAACCAGCAATTAGTTTACATGTATTTATCATTTATGGTTCTTTCCTTCTTATTGCAGCTCATTTTGAAAACTGTAATCCTGACAGATTAACTTGCTACTAAAATTATTATTATTTCCTGGAACTGTGAATGAAATAGGAGAACACATTCACTGTGACTGATGGAGGGAAATTTCATTCTGCTAGATAGTGTTTAAGCCAATTCCCTCACAACAACAGCGAAACCCCTCCCACAACAGAACAAAACAACAAGAACAAAAAGCTGTAGACCAACATTCATGTGTGTATTTGCTTCTGTGAATTTATGTCTTTTCTTCAGCAACAGTTTTTGAACCTGACCTGTTTTAATAAAGCTAAGCAGGGAGTGAATACTTCAAATACTCCATGAAGATCAGTGAAGACATGTAGCAGGATAGAGAAAAAATATCCCAAGAGGGCACTGGTAGGGTGACTGCAGCACACCTGAGAGCAGGACAGAGACTTAAAAACCCCCCTTATTCAGGTGCCATCAGACCTCATGATGAGGAGACACAAAATCAATGCCATTTGCTTTTTCCACAGTTTATGGGGTTCCTTGCTTTAGCGCATATAATAGGCTGGCCAAAAATCTGATTATGGTAGATGATGTTTATTTGAGTTTCATAATATTTTCACATCCTTGGCATTTCACTCTTTTTTGTGAATCACCGCTTCGTATGTGTGGGATGGTGTTCAGCCAAAGAATCACAGAATCCAGGGTATAAAACCATCCTAATACGTATTGAAGTCTCTTTTTCACTGGCTAAGTATCCAGCCCTGATCTACAAAACTCTTACAGCATAATTTCTGGTACAGCCCAAGAATATTGCACCTAAAGGTGAATCTGCGGCGTGTGCAGGTTGGCTACCTCCCTCTTCAAACTCATCACATGAGTTATAGAGCTGTTTTAAAATGTAGTTGCTAAGAATTGAGGCCTTAGGTGGAAACTCAACCATTCAACCCACTTTGGCTGAAAAGTTTATAGCTGCAGTGTTCTCGTAGTTCTTCCAGCAAGGGGAACAATTTTTTCTTTAAAAACATCATTCCATTAAAATCCAATCTCATTTAGAGAGAAATTGTCAATAAACAAATAAAATTAATTTGTGATTCATACAGACTATTTTGATTGGGAAATTTTCTTCTGTAGTCAGAGATTTTAAGACCAAAAAATACCCCTATGGCAGTCCTTTTAGGTAACACAATTGACAGGACCTGAAGTGGTTCCTATTCTGGAACCTGCAGTTTTACTTTGTATGCATTTTTCCTGTGCTTAATAAGAGAACAGAATAATCTCAAATGCTAGAATGTCTGTTGTATCTTTCAGTATTCCACCTGCTCTTAAACTTTTGATCTGCTCTGCTTTTTTTAAGCCCTTCATGTCATAAACCTCTTCTACTTATAAGCCTTTTTAATTTGCAGAAAAGTAGCTAATTGTAACCCTTTCTCAAAACATTTTTCTGTAAATCTCACTCCTAGAGATCTATTGCTGTTAGTGATAGTTTTGGTTTATCTCAGTGACATTGAATCCTCTGTATTTTGTCCTCTCAGACAAATGATTTCTGCCTCTGACAAAAGACCAGCTACTTCTGGAAAACAGCATAGTTATGGAGATGCTAGAGAATTGGATGGATTATCTGCACAGGTTAGGTGAGGACATACTTAGCATTCTCCCTTCCAGCTCTGATGGGCAGTGACAGTAGATTTGCAATTGTAACATTTTCCTCTGGGATTTGTTCTTTGCTCTTCCTACTTTGCTTTATGTCAAATTTGAGGGGGGGAAAGGGAAAAAGCACACAAATGCTGGGTATGTGGAGCACTGCAGTTCACACATGATGCAAATTGGGAGGATGTTGCTGAATGGAGAAGTGGCTGCCCATGCAGGCGGCTGTGGATGTGCTGTGTGACATCAGAGCCTGTGCTTGGAGAACTTCAGCCTCCCTCCCATGGTAAAACTGCAGCTGACACAGGGCCAGAGTACAGACACTGCTCGAGCTGATAGCTCTGGGCCTTTCTGAATAGGAAAATTTGCATTCCCTTCTTGGACACTGTAGTACATAACTTTTCCAGTGAATAGGCCTTGTCTATTTTCATTTTGTAATTACCATCTTTACAAATTTACCAATTGCCATTTCGCTTGCACGAGCAAGTGTGAACATAAAATATCCAAAGCCTTTATAGCTTGCTTTACAGAGGATTATTTCAGGCCTAGATATAATATTTGGGATCTGCAGTGAGAGATATGGCTTTCACGAGGCATCCCGACACTGACTTGGCATTCATGTCCCACCTGCTGAATGCCAGTGGGATCCTGTCCATTGCTTTCACAGGCTTTGGATCCCACCCAGAGCATTCTCAAAGATGGGCAGGAACGGAGAGTGTGGGCTGGATTAGGAAACCACAAACAGTTCTGAAAGAGGTTTTCTTTTTCATCAGAATTTATTTTTTGTCAACTTTTTCTGAACAGCTCAAACAAAAACTGCTCTGGAAATTGGAAAGTTTGTATTGTCCTGTACAGTAATTTGTACTACATTTCCAAATTCAATTTTCATACCATAATGTCTTCTAAATAATTTTAAAGCTACATCATAAACCTAAACAATTATCAGAAAATTAAAGAGAAGTTTTCTTTAAGAGTTTACTTTGTATTACACTAATGTCTTCTAAAATGTAGGATACACATTTCTAAGACCTTTATACTACTTCAGAGCAAGGTGATGATGACTATCTGTTGCTCTCTTATCCTACTTTGGTTCTGGAATTTTGCAGCAGTTTTTAATGTTTTTCTTCCTCTTTAAGCAGAATCAAAACCTCAGTGTCTGTTGCCCTTTGCCTGTGTTTTTGTGTTTGCACACTGTAGCAAAACAGCTTTATCTCTTCCTTCTCATGCAGTGTGTACGTTCAAAGACTGTTGTGGTTTTGGCTAGAAACTCCCAGAAACTGCAACACAGGTATATTTTCCCCATTTTAACCATTCATCTTCTTAATCTCCTGCTACTTACGTTCACTGATAGAACAGTCCTTTTCTCTAACAAAGCCTACATTCATATGCATCCTACTTACTCTACTGATCACCTTGGGTGCTTAAAAACATTTGCTCCTGCTGTCATTTCCTCGCTGACATAACCAGGAAGAAATCCCTCTGCCAGGTCCCTCATGACTCCGTGGGCTGCCTGTGACTGGGCAAGGTGGACTCCCTAACTACCCAAAAGATTAAAATCAGCATCTGTTACTTAAAGCAGCTTGTATTCCTGTTGTAGGTTTTACCCCGGTGAGTATTCCAAGTCAAACAATACTGTGGTTGTGGATTGTTGTCTCGCTTGCAGCCTTATTTCTCATTCTTGGCTTGTGTCCTAGGACGGGATCCAGAGCAGTCGCTGACTACAGCGATACAAAAGAAAACGCACCACAAAAGAAACATTTGCACAATCCCTTTGCAAGCACACTGCTCCTGTTGTGTGTTTATGTTGAGCTGGCCCCCAAAATACAGGTAATTTAAATCCCCCAGGATTAAAATTAAAAAACAAACAAGCAAACAGAAAGTTGAACTCTTTATAATCTCTTCCTTTTTGAAGAAAGAGGTAGCAGAAAGGAAAAAAATCTTTTAGATATTCACTTTAAATGCTTTTGAGTCTAAGGACTGTGACAGAGAAACTCTCCAAAATCCTCATAGCCTTTAATGTCTACCCAGACAGCAAAGCTACTAAAACTTTGCCCAGCATTCATCTTACCTTCTTACCTCCTCTCAGGATGACACCAGACCTCCGTGCAATGTTGCAAGACAACCTTCTTCCAAATTCGTGCCTGAAGTTACTTTGAGGATTTGGCAAACCCCATTTCTGGTACTCTTTACTGAGCCTCAGTAACTACAGCAGCCTTTTTCTAGGACTATTCATGGATGACCTGAACTCAAGATGATACCCTGGATTTCCTAACTAATTGGGTTTCCCAGGAATCTGGATAGTCCCCGCATGGAAGCACAAAATGTTTTATTGCCTGTGTGTCGCTTTCTGTCCTGTCACTGCAGAAGGAAAACAAGTATAGCCTTATTGAAGACAAGTGGAATTTTGTTTAGAACTGATCTTCAAGAAATAGCAAAGGGGCATAACAGTTCTAGTTATCAACAGAAATTGAAGGAGCTAAAAATAGATTATTATGTTGTTATTATTATACTTTAAATAATGACAAAAAAAGCTAGAAATAAGACTAAGAAGAACGTTCAGAGGAGATGGAAACAGAAGTTGAACAGAAAATTATTTTTGGACAGAATCAAAAGCTGTCAGAACCTGAATCTCAAGATGAAGATGTGTAGAGAGAGCAGAGAAATGGTCACAAAATTAAAAGATGCATTAAGGAAAAGTTCTGAGAAAACACAGACACGGAAATGTACTGAAGAGAAAAGGCAGACAGCAAAATTAGAGTAGAAAACTTCAAAAGAAGGAGAAGCATGAAATAATAGGAGGTGAGATAAAAATTGTATGACTGGCTCTTCTAGGTTTGATATCACTTTTTTTTCCCATTAGTGTAAATACACCAGCCTTCTCTTACTCGTACATCTCTGGACATATAGTGACAGAAGACATTTACTGCTGGCAAGTTCAGCATTCCAGCATTTTCTGAATGAGGAAGAACAGGTGTTGTAGGGTTTAAGCTACTCCCACTTATCTCTCTGCTTAGGTCATGTGTGGTGCATGTTGTTTACTATATGTATGCAATGTAAATATTTCTGCATCTCCAAATGGCAGAGATGATACAAGTCTTAATGAGAATATAACAGAAAGACTTCAGTGCTTCAAGCTTCCTTTCCCCAAATCAGCTAGTATTAAAATTTGATCTATTTTTTGTATATGGCATTCAGGAATAATTCTGTGTTTTCACTGTGCAGCTCATTGCTTCTCTGCCATCAACTCTTGCCTCATCACCGAGGGTGTGGTGGATAAAAGTAAGCCTCTTTTCTCTGTTTTCAGACCCAATCCTGTACCTGGGGAGGACATTGTGCTGCTCAGAACATTTGCCTGGGGTCAGCAGCAATTCCCTGCCCTGCTGCCAGCTGTCCGTGCAACCAGAGGCAAATCCCTTTGCCTCTCTGGGGCTCAGGTCTGAGGCAGCACATCCAACTGGCTTCGATAGGAGCAAACATGTTAAAGCTTCTCAAACACGGGGCTAAGGGGGAGTCAAGTGTGTTTAGCCTCCCCCAGCTAAAACCTCTCCGCTCCCAGCGGCACTTGAAGGTGTTGAGGCCAGTGAAAAGACAGTGGCAAAACCAGGTTTTCAGCTACTGAAATGTCAGAGGAAGGACTTGGGGCGAGAGGAGCCCACTTGGAAGCACAGCTGTGGAAACCGCTTCTCTGACCTTTGCAATGTTCCTCACTGTGCACTCGCCTTTCCTCGGCTCAGCCACATTTCTTTTGTTCCAGCAACGCTTCTACTCAGTGCCAAGCTGGGCCTGGTGCTTTGTTAGGTCTCTCTTTGGTTCTGGCACCCAGAGGCACCTTACTTTCCTTTTATCTGGCCTCCTTGCTTCACTTTTTTTTTCTATTACCCACATTATTGTATCACAGATACTCTACCTTGGGATCAAAACAGTCCCTCTGCACACACGTGTAAATTCTAAATGACCTCATCATTAATCTAAGAAACAGGCAGCTTTCAATATTAGCTGGCAATCTGTTCCTCCACAGCACTGAGGTTCAGCGAGGAGCCCATCGTCCTTGGTCAAGCAGAGTTTACCCTGCACTGTGCCATGTTCCCAGCACTTTCTGGTTGTCCTGGCTGTCCCAGCCTCAGTGTACCAGGATGCCAATCCTCACCCTCATTCACAGCTGACCAACACAGGCTACTGCCACCATTTACAGAGGCGTGATGGAGGAACTTGGTAAAATCATCCCCTCTAGGCACCACAGTTTTACCTGGTTATCAGCCTTCAAACTACTTCTGTCACTGGCAGTTTTAGTCAGCTAAACTATGGTATGGTCATTAAATTCATCCCATTTGTGTGCCCCTTTTACAGCTGATTGTCAATTAAGCTGATTGCTCACATGCATTTTATGTGCCTCATGCTTAGATATTAGTGCACCTAATGGAAGAACGCATGTTCTCAGTGACGAATTGAAATGCAAGAGAATAAATTAGGAACTTTATTAATGTGTGGTAAGTGTACCCACCTGGCATGTGGGAGACCCAGGTTCGATTCCCACCAGGGAGACAGTGTTAAGAGTTGGACTCGATGATCCTTGTGGGTCCCTTCCAACTCAGAATATTCTGTGATTCTGTGATTCTGTGCTTTGTTCAAAATCGGATGGAGAAATTCAGGCATTCATGTAAAATGTAAGGAATTGAATTATCTTCAATACCCCTTAATAGTGATTAAGAAACTCGTATTGTTTTCAATGTATTTCACAACTGGTTGCCTTGAAAAACTGCTTACTGGTATATAAAATTTACCCTTAACTGAGAAAATGATCTGGTGAATGCAGAATTATCGAAAGGGTGTTGGATTTCTTGCTGCCTTCCCTAGGATTTAAGGAGGCGTGAGGGGTAATGCCCTGCCAGAGCACTGTTCTCATTTGCAGCCGCTAGTGAGTGCTCTTGAATAGTTTTTCAAGGCAGAGAGTCCTTGTACCCCTCAGGGAGGCAGAGTCTGGATCTCTGGGTGAATTCGTTGGAAACTGGAGAAAGAATGAGATTTATAAAGGGGTAAATGCGGTGCCACGGGCGTGGAGGGCCACAACAGCAGATGGAGCGGCAGGGGCTTGGTTTTATCAAGAGAGATTAAAAATAAAATAACAGTGCTGATAATCTGCATCTCGCAGTTAGTTTCATTTCTGTATTATGGTAATCCTGCAGTTTGGTCAGGAGTTTCTATTTCAGCCTACTTGTACGTGATGTTACCTGTTCTGTGTTGTGCATGTGTGCATGCCAGCTTGCAGATAGAGACACTGAGGCAGGTAAATAAACAGCAAATGCTGGGTGTTAACCTGGGCTGAAGTCTGAGCCTTGTACAAACAAACATAATTATAGCTGGCTGAAAAAGTAAGGATTTATTTAGGCATGGGAGAAACAAGTTGTAAGTTATTGACACATGAAAACAAAGCTCTTGATGTGCAACTTCACCAAGTGAATATTTATTTTTTTTATGTTGACCGAGGCTTGATACTGTCCTAATAATAAAATTATGACTTTGAATTTACGTATTTGGACAGAGGCTGAGATAGTAATTGATTTAAGACAGACAATAGAAACCTCTAGCACTATGTGACAATGTTTTTGGATCCAGCAATAGCAGTTTAGAAGCTGCACGAAGGTTCTCTGAATGTGTTAAACTCTTCTTTGTCTTTGGGATAAAAGTCTGTAAAAGGAAGTGGTTCAGATATCCCAGTTACTTTAAAAATCCTGAAAAGAAACAAGCTTCATTGCTTACGATTCTTAGTCATCACCAGTTAACTCCAGCACTCATTTTCTTCCACCCCCTCACCCTGCACAATTCATACTCATTGTAATTAATTTTATGGCCTTTTTAGCAAAGGGAGACCTCTACATTTTATGCTACATTGCACAAGCAATTGAAAGTTGCAGATGAAAAAAAACCCAAGCACCAAATGTTTAGCAGGTTTTTATTCTATTTTAAATGAGCAACCTATTTAAATCAATTATCAGCTTAAAATGAGCAGCCTGATCTAATTAGTGTTAGCCCCTGGTGGGTTAATGAATGAAAGGGAGGTGCTGGGCAGATGTGCTTTCCCCCAGGATATTCTTCTACTGACCACATTGACACAGAATTCTTCTAGGTGTGAGTGTTAGAGAAAAAATTGCTGAAAACTAGAATTATAAGATGTAGAATTATTAAAACTATCAGCAGAACAATGTGTTTTATGGCTTTGGAATCTTTAGTTGTGTGTGTGGTTTTCTGACGGATTTTTTAAGACAGGATTTATTAGCGTGAGAAGTCATTACAAATCCCAAATAAATTACTTTTAGAATTAGCATATGAATTCATTTTTGTAAGACATGAGAATTAAAGGTTCTTAAGGAAAATGTCAACTAAAGTCTTAAAAATCTTGGTCAATAAGCACAGATCAGCTCATACCCGTCATTTCTGATACTCTCTCCTGACCTTCAGCTCTCCAGTTACTTAGAGCATTCTCTGAGCTTTATTATGTAGCCAATTAGTAAGTTTAATATAGTACATTCTGGTAGAAAATATTATAAGTATAATTGTGTCAAAGGGATAAAAAGATGTCATTAATGAATGGTCTTATTTTCTTATCCCTTTGATGCATTTGCTGACTATTCCAGTGTGAGTGCCCAGATGATTGCATTTTTGGATGATGGCATGTCTGGAACCAAATGTTAAATTGTTTGTAAATATTACCATTTGCTACTGTGCAGGACTTCTAGGTTTCTTATTCTGGATGCGACTTCAAAAATGGGTCCTACTGCTTTTCCCTCTTCCCCTGTATTTTGACCTGCCTATGTGGGTCCATGAAGATGAACACCAGGAACTACGTGGCACCTCCAGGATCCCATCTGCTGCACTCTCCACCAGGTGTTGTATCCTCTTCCATGAAAATTAACTGGTGGGTTGCCTCTCACTTTTACAGATGTAATACTCATTTTGTAGATTCCCATCAGTCTCTTCAGAAATGCATTTATATAGACATGAGAGACCAAGAAAAATATTGACATGTTGACACTTACATGTTACTCCTGAGCCCTCAGGCTCTGCTAGATGAATAATCAAGGCTTCCCAAATTTCTCTGTTTAACTGGGACACATAGATGTTGATGGATTATAACACTGTTGAATAAACTCTGGAGTGTTTGATAGCAGAGAGCCAGCTTCAAATGTCGAAAAACTCTCTTGTTGCTGTTTTGAAACATTTTGGATATTTTGGAACAGTCCACACACTGTGTAAAGTGAAATGGTCTAATGGTCATGGACCACTGAGACATCAGCAAAAAAGTGGTTTACTAGAAAAGTTTTTTCATTGCTTTGATCAGTGGTATGCAGACGTATCTGTCAGAAAAGGTCAAAAGGATTTTTTAAAAGATGAGTATGACATTGTCCTTTTTAAATCTCCAAATAAATGCATGAACAGATGTATTAAAAAGCAACTATGTAGAAGGAACTGCTGACCCACTCGTTCTTCCTGGGTTTTCTATTTCATTTTTGCTTCCTTATTACAGGAACTTTTCTGAACTTTCAAATCTTATGTCTTTGTACTTATAAGGGGAATATTTTCATTCGTACAGAAGGGCTTGTAGCAGATCAATACACATAATTACATGATATTTATCTGGATGTTTTAATGTGGAAGGTTTAAAACTTTTGCTGAGTGATATTGGCATGCTTTGAAAAGGCAGAATAAACTGCAGAGTGAGTGATTTGAAAAGTATATGAGAAGTATGTTTTGGGTTTTTTAAAATGAAATTCTAGCTTCAAGGTTTTTGAGGAAAATATCTACTGCCTTTTGGGGAGCGAAACCAGGAAAAATAATTTCTGAGGGCTTTTTTCCCTGCTTTTCAAAGCAAAATTAGAACTCAATAGATAATGATAGTTTCACCATGAGTTATTACAATGATTTATTCAATTAACCCCATGAATGTAAGCCCTATCATTAAATAAGCTAAATTTGAGTGCAACAATTACAACTTTTGCCAACTGGAAGCAGTGTAAGTATTAAGTGTTTAAATATACCAATATTGGAGCATGATAATTTTTAAACATAATTACATCTTTTATTATATTTTGATTAGATTAAAATTAATGCATTATTAAGCCATGATATGTTCTACCATCTAGACCTCTGTATAGACAAAGATAGGAGTTCCCCCCCCCCGCACACACCCTTTTCTCAGGTCCAAATTAATTAAATTCCCTTTAATTATAATTTACTAAAAAGCTCCACTTTTGCCACTATTATGTCTTTTGAACTTTGGAATTTAAAAAAAAAAAAAAAGTGTTTTTTTAAAAAAAGAGAAAGAAACCAAACCCTTAAACCGGTCTTTTGCGGGAGAACTGAACTGTCAGCGAATTCAGGCAAAATTAATTATTTCAGCTTGATAAACCTTTTCATCTATTTGACTCCTTATACAGAAAAGCCAATTAATAATGTCAAACATGCTTTGCCTCTGGGGACCGGCGGGTTGTAATGAGTGTGTTTACCGCGAGTGGCTATAGCACCGCGCGTAGCGCAGCTCTAATCGCGCCACACCTGTCAAGCTGAGTCTCATTATCTGTGTACCAAGGGCAAACCTCATTTTGTCAGGAGTGGTTTTCGAAGAACTAACAACTGCCTAGGGAAGCATACAGGACTGTCGGCCAGTAGACGAGTCACTTAATTACCAATCAGAGCGGCAGAAGTGAATTCCTAATGTTCTTTAGTACCGGCCCAGCTAATCACCAGGATGCGCGTCTCACCTTATCAGGGTGCCCGGACCAGCCATTCGTTTTCAGCGTGAAGCTGCTTCACCGTGTTGCTCTGTGCTCTCAAAGGCTACGATGGATGATGTTGCTCGGCACTCAGCTATTCATCAAATGCGTGTTATCGTGCCAGTGTAACTGATCTGATTGTCCTCTGATTATTAGCTGATAACGGGGTGGCTCCGGGTGAAGGGATGGGCCCCTCTGGGGTGACGCCGGGGCTCCCTCTCAAGTGAGCACAGAGCAAATGCAGCTCCCTAAAACAAACGAAGGGCTGACCTTGGAATGGATTATATTTAGAAAGCCATGTATACACGTTACCTAAGCCCTCAGAACTTCCCCATGGGATAAACAGTGTATTATCCTTACTTTACATAGTGGGAATGCAGACAAACTTCTGGCCTGTGACAAGCAGATTTACCTCTCTGCAGGGCAGTTGAGGAGCGTAGTGTCCCTACAGGAGCTCCTGAAGGACTCGGTGCTGCTCTGGTACCTCCCATACCTCCAGAGCTGTGGTGACTTCACTGTCTCTGGAACCTGGGAACAGCTCCTTGTCACTGCACCGTAGCCTGTTTGTAGCTATAACAAGTGGGAATTAGGAAATTAAAAATCCCATTGCTTTTCTCTCCAGGAGTTGATAGGCTCTCCCCGAGACCACTCTGAGCAGTAACAAATGCAGTTCAAATGCACAACATGGTGCAGGCAGGTGCCAGTGCCCTGTTCGGGCGAGATGCCCTCATCAGGTTTCTCAGATAACTGATGGTTGTAGAAAGGGCTGGTGAGGACATCATTAGAATTGCAGAGATTCCCAGTCCAGATTATCAGACTGTACTTCATTTCCTTATTACCATGGATTTTTAGCAATACTGGTCTCTATACAGAACATACTGCTCTTTCAGGAAGTTTGTTCTTTTCTTGGTTGATTTGCAGATGACAAAGGACAGGCAAAAAAAACACCAAGCGGGAAACTTTTGCTTAGCATTTACTAAACTAACTGGGGTGAAAGCATTCTGAAATTCTGGAGTGCTAATAAATATTGGAAAATCCAAGGTGACTGCTCACCAAGAGAGACTTTGCATTTCAATCATTGCAGAATAGCCGCAGAAGTCAAAATCTGTTTATCACATATGTAAAAAGAGCAAAAACCTCCATAAACACTGTAAAATAAAATAGAATATTAGAATAGTAGAAATAGAATAGTACAATACATGTTCCCTCTTCCCTAGCAAAGTCATTACCATCACCAAAAAAACTGATAGAAGAGATTTATAAGATTGTTTTGTTAGATGACAACTCAGCTTCTTCTTGCCTGATGGTTGGAGGTGTGGAGAGGTGTTTGACAGTAGATACCCACAGGCTATTATCTGGACTTTGTGTTTGGGACCACTCCTTGGATGATGCTGGGTGTTTGGGGAATTTCTTTTTTTTTTACTTTAATTTTTTTATTCCTTATTTTGTATTATTGGAGTTAATTGTCGTGTTCTAAAATGACAGCTGCACTCACCTGCCACGAGCATTCTGAGATTAAACAAAATGAACTCTCTAGCTCTAGCCAAATTAATGCAAATAAGACAGAGATGAGAGGGGGAAGAGGAAAAGTGGAGGGAACCCCAACTACTCAAACATCTGTGTCTTCGTGTCAAACAACCACATGCAGGAAAAATTCATTTCCCTTGTGCCATAGTTTATCCGACAGGGAGGAGATTATGGCAGTCAAATGAAAACAAGTACAGACACTGTCAGCATAAAAATGTCCCCAGAGCAGTTTGTGAGCAGGAGGAGCTGGGACCAGGTCAGCAAGATTCTGTCCATGTGGATTCCTATTCTCTGATGAACTATCACAGTTCCAACAAGCCAACACAGCACGGCTTGTTCTCTTGGTATTTAGCTCTGGGGTCACCCATCACACCAGACGAATGTTTATTGGAGGAGTTACTGAGGAATGGTGGATCCAGGGACCGGATTACTGTTACAATACCCCTGTCTTGCCCCACACTTCCTTTCTTAGGGTGCAGTCTTGCAAAGCAGTTAAATATGTCGAAGTCAAACTTACTACCAGTTTGTGTATAGAATAAAGTCTAATAGTGGGAAAAGGAGGGCCTGGATAGGCAGTAAAAGATGGCATTATTAAACATGCCTTGTAGCAGAGGAAAAAACAGATGCTTTGCATTGATTGTTCATCTTCAGTCTCATTATGACTTTCAAGCTGTTACTTCAGCTTTGTTGGGTTTGGTTTCCTTTCCCAACTTTCAATGGAGATGATGTCCTGATTGCTCTATTCTCAGGCCAAGTACAGCCTGACCTCTCCCTTTAATGCACTAAGTGGCATTCATCTCCCCCTTACGCAGGCAAAGGGTGAAGAAGAGGTCAGCAGCCCTAATAATTGTGTCTTGGACCTCTTTGTTGGTAAGGTTATATGATCTTTTGTTTTCTGTTTTATGACTGACAAGCTCTCAAAAACCTTCTGGCAACACTCAACTTTTGCAAAATTGATAATTTTAGCTGCTGAAAAACTTTTGGTATTTTGGTATTGTTAGTCTTTTAAGTTTTCCGTGGGGGGAACTTTCATAAAAAGTATCATTCCTAATCCAACTGACCCACATCTAAAACTCTAAATAAATTAAATTATTGAATTGGAAGTAGTTCAATACAATCAAGTATCTGTGTGAGCCATAGTAGTATTATGAGGCAGATGTGGTTTGGATGCTTCATGCCCCTGTGCTCTTTATGGGCCATTACTATCCGTATTTTTCCTTTTGACCTAACACATGAGAGGCACCGTGGGGTCTCTCGGTAAAGTGGTTCACTGAGAGAGAGGGGTGGGAGGGACACGAAGACACGAAGCTGTAACACCCGGGAAAGGATGGGCAGCTCTCACTTGGCTCATGTTGCAATGCTCTGTTAGAAAAGCAGGCTCCCAAACTCACAGAATCACAGAATTTTTAAGGTTGGAAAGGACCATCACTGAGTCCAACCTATTACCCGACCTATTGCCAATCCATTACCTAACGCACTATCCCATTATCTAAATCATGCCACTAACTCCTTTCTTTTTCCTTCCTTGCTCCAAAAAGGAAACATTTTAAGTGTTTCAAAGGAACAACAACAACAAAAAAAATCACTCTTTTAACTTTTTTTAATTTGTACTAGAGGTACACTTTGGGCCTCCATAACAGTAGCTGAATCTAGAGATGATGGTGTAAGTTTCTGAGTTGAACTCAGTCTGCATTTCAATGCTATTGGTTGTTAATACCTCATTTGGCTTTGGAGGGCTTTGGGAATTTAGATAGAGGAGATATCCAGACCCTACATCTTAAATTCTCTCACTATATGTGATCTCTGTGATGGCTACATCAGAAGTGCCTAGCAGAAGATGTTGTTGAGTCCCAAGGGAAGGACAGGGAAACAGAGGTAGGGTTTGACCCAACTTCCTTAAATTTCAAACATTTGGACTTGTTTTCATTATCCTCTCAAGACCTTCAGGGAAGTAATTCTTGAGGTTTAACAGAAAGAAGTGTCTGATCATTCTCTCCATATCAGTCAGGCCTCAAGTCTACACAATATCCAAAAAGCAGCTTCATCTACATATCAGAAAAAGTGCTGTTGCCTTTGTCACGCAGCCCAGAATTCTGTTTGATTTTCTTTTTGGTTGCTGCATTTTGCCTTAACCACACACTTGATCCGATGTGCATTATCACTCCCTGATCTCATTACCCCTCCCTTGAACTCGTATGTTGCTTGAACTGTCTTAAAGGGAAGAATGCCCTTAAATAAATCAATTCACTTCCAGAAATCATTTCATGTATTTATCTGGGGGTTTTGAGTGTTCTTATAAGAGGTTAGGCAATCCTGTAATCATGTTATCTATTGAAAGTGACCTGGACTGGGATTTTTTTTGTGTTTGTTTGATTATCTTTTACCACAAAAGCTCTCTCCTATAAAGAATTTGAGCCAAGGGCCAAGATGCTCTGAGCAGTGGCTTGGTGGTACAAGGCCAGCACTTTCTGGGAAGGTTCTGGGAAGGCCAGACTTCCCACCCACATGGCTGCACCTATCCACAGTAAATGTGAAAGATCTTGGAAACCCTGGGCTTTGCTAGAGCTGCTTGTTTGCTTTGTATACAGTTAGATTGCCTGATCCTTTCCCAAAATACTGATTTTACACTGCCTAAACTGCTTAACAGTGGTTGTGTCACACCAGATGTACAAAGTAAGCATGCTGGGAAATACATAGCTCCTCTCTGACACAAGGAGACATTGAACACACTTCCAAACACGGAGAAAAAGAAGGTGTTTTAAAGAAATGCTATGGTCTGTGATGTTAAATATAGGCAGTATTGAAGCAGAAAGAAGGTTCTATAGGTTTTGCCAAGTTCACTGGTTTAAATAATTTTCTCACTCTATACTTAATAATTGCCAGGCATGTTTCATGACAGAAAAAGTAATGTTGAAGAGGAGACTTTTAAATTCAAATTTTTTTCCCAATCGGAAATCAACAGAATATCAAAACATTTGTAGTACCTTATTCTTTCCAATATGTAGCACAGTCTTATCTTTCTTTTTTCAATTTTAGTGATGCCACTGTGACATTCAGGTGCATTATAGTGAAAAGCAACTCCAAACAAAAAAAACCCACCAAATCAACCCAAACCCCAATAAAAGCTTAAGTCCTTAGGAAGTGGTAGAATTAAGGATAACTGCTAAATTTTAGGCACTCTGGAAAAAAGCTGTGACCCTAGAATAAACACAGTGTTCACTTAAGAGGCAGAAGATCTCAGATTTATAAATAAACACTGACGCATTTGGATCTCTGTTGCTTGAAAACAGATCAACCCATTCAAACACATATGGAGAAAAGGGAAGTTGCTCCTAGGCACAGCAGTGCTCACACCAAGTTCCAATGCAAAGTGAATTTTCATTCTGAAGTTGTTCTTTGTTAAACGACGCCAAAGTTAGAGGTTTATCTAATGGAAACAATACTGCACTGGAATAAATTCAGGAGTGTGCCACCATAGCAGAAAGCCAGGTTTTGGCTATGGCTCTTTATGTACAGAGCATAAATCACTCCTCTTAGGGGCCCGTGTCCTTTCGTCCCAGAGGTAAGAGTAGGATGCTCTGTGAAAAGCAGCTTGCTTGCTCCTGCGGCAGCACGGGTAAAGATCTCTCTTAGTATCCAAGGGACATGTGTTTCAGCTTTGAGAAAGCCCCTGGCATGAGGCCAGTGCTCCTAGTCAGCAGGTCTCTGTCCAGTGTCAGGAGTCAGCAGCAGGAAAACACGTAGGCAAGACACAATACTCTCTTGTGTGCCACCAGCTAGAAATGCTACTGTGCTTCATCCACGCTTTGGGCCGCTGGCCCTCCATCAACCACAGCTATGGTCTCCATTAAAGAACAAAAGTTCGTGGAGCCACTTGATGGCATTGGGTTTCCAGAAGCACAAAGGATACCCACAAGGCATTTCCAGAGATCCTTAAGTGTGGTTATAGCTCCAGATGGCACTCTTGTGGAGTCCAAATCCTGCTGGAATTGGTGTCCTGTTTATGTAGAAGAATGTTTGAAACAAGCTTTTGGTCTTGCATGACCTCTCCCTGTCTGTCCTGAAAGCAGTTGTGCAGTGAGCCACTCACTCCATACTCAGTTCAATCCAATCAGCTTTTAGGAAATGTACCTAGTAATCTTCTAGTACGACCTGTACATGTTAACCTACAAGGCAAAGAGCTACATCATTGTTTATTCAGTATAAGAAACCCCATTTGAACCTGTAATGGAATCGTACTTTTCCTTTTTTGAAAAAGACTCAATAGCCTGACTCTACATCAGGTATTTTTGTTGCTGAAACAGAAATTACATTGTTTCACCTCTTTTAGAAGCCCAAGTCCAAACACATCAAAGCCCACCTAAATTTATCTGTCCAGTGGTTGGGAGGGAGAGAAACTTAAAATCCAGACTGTAGCTGGGATGAAGTGTGAGCTGTGAGGAGGATTAAATGATTGTGAATGAAGAAGATTGTTTCTGTTTACCATGTGTTCCATCATAAAGCTTTATGGAAAACATTCCTGGGGACGAATAGGTGAACAAGATATTCCTAACATGAGCACTTCAAGTTCAGAAGTTCAGTTTTAATATGAACATTGCAGAGGTTCTTTTTCACACACAAAGAGAAACTTCATTCTTATTTCACATAAAATGTGCTCAGCAGCCTATAGTAGTGGTTTTTTGGTCTGTGCTTACTTCTGCTCAGAGGACAAACATCTGATAATCTCCAAGCATGGAAAAGGTGTCAAATATGAATGAACTCTCTCTTCTGCACAGGTAAGAAGGAGGGCAAAGCTCATAGCCCACAAAGAAAAAATCTTCCTAAGGTGCAGGATGTCCACTCTTGATCTTTAAAGAGCCACATCAAGAAAACAACAGAAAACCCCCATCCATTTATCTACTGGATTAATGCAAATAGAGGGCAAGAGCAGTTTTAAAAGACATTTGGTTGCTTAACAATGAAATTAAGTTCTCTGTCTTTGAAGCTGCATTAAATCCCCATGATCACTTATTTCTAAGAGTTAAGGTTCCTTCATTAACCTGGCCCCAATCACTAGCCAGTGCAATGCTCTTGACAGACAGTGCTTCTGATGTTTCCTATTGGTATTACACCTAGTTTATCCAAAGAGACATTTTCCACTTACTTGATAAATGTGTCTGCTCAAGGGCAGACTGAAGAAGTAATCTAAATATATATTTTCAAGATGACTAGAAACCTTTTGCATACTTACAGTTCTTACAGCCTACCTTGAAGCTCAGAGAAGCTGAATTTTTTGGGGGAGAGTATGCAGTTTATGTGATTTTTCTCTTTTTTTTTTGTTGCCGGCAACTTGAGGGCCTGAGGATGGAAGCAGGAATTGCAATCCACTGATGGAAATGCAAGACTGATGTAGTCAAAGAGCAGCCACCTATTGTAGTGTAATTTTCTCTCTAATTTATGGCTGAAGGTTTTCCTGAAGCTGGGTGTCAGCAAGATGAGAGAGGAGCAAAAACATGTTTTGTTTTTGGATTTTTTGTTAAATAATCATTAGGGAATGCAAGTAAAAATCTGGGTTTAAATTACAACAGTAGACATGTTTAAAACAAGTTCTTCCGAGTTTAATAAATCCACAAAGTATACAAACATCTCTTATACTTCCCAGAAATATGAGAGAAGGGAGCACTTACTAAATGACCAGGAATTGCATTTAAAGTATCTCTTGCATGTTTCCTATTATGTAGGAAACATATGGGAACAAGACTGAAATTTCTTATGAATCTAACCCATAAAATCCAATCCTGGTAATCATTTATCATGAGACTATTTTTATGGAACAACATTGCAGACCTGGATGAACTGTCCTTCCAGTACTTCATCTGCTGGTCTTTCATGTTAACAAAGAAAAGGATTATGTTACAAAATAAACAAGTCTCCTAATGAATACAAACTATTCTGGACTGTGCTGATAACAAATAGGCCAAGGTTAAAGAGCTAAATAAAGCATGTTGCCCTGAAATGCAGTAGTGACAATTGTGACTTATCATGATCCATTAAACAGAGCTGCTCTTTTCCCTTTTCTCTCCGGGGAATTTGGCAAAAAGATCAGTTTTGCAGCCTCCCAGCTGTACCACTGCTTCAGTCATTCCTGGTTCTGTTGGCATGATAAATTTGCTCATGTAGGTAAGGGATCGTTTTTGGCATTCATTAAATCATTATTACAAGTCCACTCCATCTGTTTTTTGCTCTAGGTTTTGTCACCCACTTTTTCTGCTGAAGAGGCCCAAACAGTGCAAAGCTTTTGTGGTGTATCAGGAAAGAGTCATGGATGAACAAAACGTGTCTTCAACGTTGCTGTTATTTGATATATACCTTTGGGGGATCTTAGTCTTAAAGGACAGAGCGAAACTGCCCCTAATCTCCCTCCAGTGATAAGGATGAGCCTGACTGCACGTAATCTGTAGGTGCTTCAAAACCTTATCTGTGACTGGATATGATATTTTTCCTCCTTTCCTACTCTCTGACTGTCATGTTTATTTAAACTGGAAATTCCTTAGAACAGCTTTTGTTCCTTAAAATATATGTATCTTGTACAGTTATCCCCAAGATTAGTGAAGGTGTTTGGGTGCTGTTAAAAGATGATAGCAAATTCCTCTCTCCCTATCAGTATCTTCTATCCATACAGCCTAGGGTAATCAAGCTGTGATTCTAGATAGTCCTGTCCTGACTGTTTTGCCTTCATTTCCTTCATTCTGTTTCATGGATTGTTCTTCATTCTGGTCAGCAGATGTGAAACAAAATAACTGTTTTCAGCAAGATGTCTCTTTTCTTTTGCTGTTGTCATGAACTGGCAGCATGCTTGACTATACCATTTTTTAATTTACAAAGTACTTTAAGAATCATCAGAGAAAATATGCCATAGAAAGTGATATGATAGTAATGATGATATGATTATAAAAATCTGGTTCTGTTAATTGTTTGCAAGTTACAGGACAAAAGGGAAATAACTTTGAAATTGCATTAAGTTTGAGACAAGAAATTTTGAAAGTTGTATTGTCCTGAGGTGGATTCCATTCAATGAATTTTTAGAAGGAAGAAAGCTCATATTAATCCATTTCAGTTTCTGGATATAGTATATCATTTTAGATTAATGCTTTTAACATTTCAAGGTGCCATTCTGAAATACAATGATCTGTGCTATTCATCAATTTCAACATCTTTTGTTATAAATTAAGAATAGTACCCCCCAAAAGCTCTCAAATCAAATTTGTCATTTGAAATACTAAAAGTAAAGTGTGTCATTCTGACTGACCATATTTCATGTCAGCTTTTCTGATTCTCCCTGCTGTGGTACTGCTGTCATTGTTATTAAAAGAGATGGTATGGAAACAAAACAAAACCAGAGAGGTTGTGAGGAGGTGCGCAACAATAAAACACTCGGGTGTTTTCTACCTTGTCTGGAGAATCCCCCTGTAAAAAGTAGTCTAGATCAGTACATTGTCCTGCAAACATTTTCAAGATCTCTCGTGTTATTTGGAGACTCCAGGTATCTCAGAATATGATTACAGTGCCTGTATTTCCAGGTCTTCCTTACCAATGACTCCAGTCAGAACATTTCCTTGCGCGCTGGGTTTAACTCTGTCAGAATCTGTTACACTCCAGCATTTGCACCGCAAGCTCCTTGTAGCTGATTTCTGCTATATATTTCTATAGACTTTCAGGGACATTTTCATTGGAGCTGTTAAGCAGGAGCAAAGAACAGCTTTGCATTGTGTTGCAGGCACCTGCCCTCTTGTCCACTGAGTGATATTTCTGACAATTTCAATTTACAGGTCTGGATATTCACCCTGATGTGATTCCACTTTTTCTACAATGTTCTCCACTAGGATTTCACCTCAAGTGTTCAGGCACTGCTCACAGAGAGGATAATCCAACCCCTGCTAATGAACAAACAAACCTGCCCCAGGTCCTGTACTTCCAGCTGGATAACATAACCTTGGGTAGTAAAGGGCAGTGAAGTACAAAAGAATGTAATCTTTGGTAGAAGGTGCCTGATCCTCTCTGTTTGCCATTCCGTGCTCTGGAATGGTTTTGAAGCCTTTTAGAAAATATCTGGAGAATAACTTTCTCCAACAGTCACTGCAGCAAACCTGTAGTTCTGACATCACTTCTGTTCTTCCCTGAAAAATCCATTGAATTCTTGAAATTGTGATAATCTGCATTCACTCCATGTCCTCAGTAGTGTTTGGATAATTGTGACTGAACTCTGAAATGCATTTCTTATTAGCCCTTTCATTATAATGGAGTGTAGAGGCACAAAAGTAGCATGAGGCTCCAGCTTTAACCCTATACTTTATAGAAGGTTGTGTTTTTTCCACCATTTTACTCTCTTCACAGTACTTGTCATGAAGATGGATTAATATTGTGCTACTTCTGTTCTTATTTGGCATGTGAATGAGGTGTCACAATTTTATTGCCTTGTGCACCGTGTTCCCATATCTATAGAAATATCTGCATTTTACATACATCTCAGAAAGAGTAAGAATACAGGCATAGAATTTAAAGTATCTTATACTCTCCCAGCTTACCAAGGTCTGTTCAGATGAAATTGTTGCCTCTGGCTTTTTACTTAAACTCTTGTAATACAACCCAGAAACTGGAGCTGATTGACAAAGAACCTGCTCAGCATTCTTATATTGTCAAATTTAAATAAACAATTCAGTCCAATTACTGATAGAAAAAATTCCGGTTAAACATAGCTCTCCATATTTTAAATTATACTGGCATATTATACCTTTATGTCTTTAATGTTTAATAGAGCTATCTAAGTATGCCTATGGCCCTGATCACCATTGTATGGAAGTGCTTCCAAAGTACTTAATAGAAATTACAACAACAACCTCTTTTTCAGTGAGGAGCTGAAGCTCTGGGTTCTTCTACAGGAAGGTCGGCAACCTTCATTTCCTTCTTACGCCTCTCCTCGCCTGCCCTTGGGAGTAGCCATCTCCTTTTTGGCTTTCATTACTCCAGCCAAGGTAAATAGAGAAACCTTGTTATTAATGTTCTCATTTAAAAATCTATTATAGTATTTAGAATGATGAGGTCTGACTCTAAGTCAAGGGAAGATTAATTACATGACACTAGTGAAAACGGGATGTGACAGTCTTTGGACTGATATGGCTAACTGTCCCAATAAATCTGAGCTTGCACAATTGCTACAGTAAAGTGTGCACCATGTGCCAGCATTCAAAAAATCTTCCTCTGTAGTCATAAGCAGTTACCAGGATGTCACTTAATTATCACTTTGAGGCATTAGTATGGCAAGAGGAAAAGCATTTCTTAATATACATTCCAGGGCTGCAAGGAACATCTTGAAAGAAAAGATGCTGTTGACCCAAACTTCTCCTTTTCATTTTCTTCCTTTTTAGCACCAAGAGTAAAATGAGTGTGCTGGCTTGCAATTCTAATTGGCAAACAATTTATACCACTTAGTAGACATGTACTGCCCTTACTGTGTCATTCCCTTGTCTTTTAGCACCTGTTGCTCCAAAAGCTCTGTCCTAATGTTCTGTGGTTCTCCGACACTGGGTTTGGGCCTTTAAAGACCTACATGGCTTAGGATCTGCCTTTGGAAAAAGTTGCCATTTCCTCCTTTAGCAGCTATTGGTAGCCTGGTTTAAACCCACGGAAGTTTATGTGTATTCATGTAGCCAGAAATAAACTGTTGGTTTATGCAGTCTGTGAAGAGCAATCAGCTGGGTCAGCACATAACAGCATGTGGAGAAGCAACATCAACTTTCACGTAGCTAATGCCAGGGGACTTTACCCCCGAAGTCCTCCAGCAATCTGTCTAAAAATGCCTGTTAAAAATTGCTCCACTTAAGCTTCTTGCCCTTATTCAGCTGCCAGGTGAGACACAAACAATTTGTGTGGCTGAGCAGGCAGACACTTAGGATAGGCACAAAGGATGATGAGAAAGGGAGAACTGCATGGATGGGAAGCTCTCTTCACAGCTATCATAACCATTTGTGGGGCTGATGGATGCTCCTTGCCATGCACACCACGTCCTCAGATTCCCCACTCTGCAGATGCTGACTTCTTTTCAGTTGTGCTGGATGTTACATTAATTTGTGCATGGCCACAGTCTGACTCCAGGGGCAGAAACCTTCACCATGGGGACAAGAGCAAGCAGTTTGCATGCATTTATTTACCTCCGAGAGGATGCATAAAGGTAAAGCAAATCACCCCGAGCAAAAATGAAAATTAACATTTGGTTTGTTTTAACAACCTCAGGCAACTGAGACCTGACTCCAGCCTGCTCCCAGCTGCACTGAGGCAGCTCTGCAGGCCCCCAAGCTCTGCAGTGTCAGTGTTGCTCCAGCCGGGCCTCAAATTCAGTCCCCAGCACCAGCAGTGCTCTGAGATGTGGAGAAATTTTGTCTTCCTTGCTCTACTAAATTTTCCTTATTATGACAAGGGGAACTTAACATGAACAAGATGACTTGGGGAAAAATATTTATCTTTTTAAAGTCTGGAGTGTGTTTCTGATTGCAGGGGGGAAAGCTGCTGGTGCATGCAAACCTCAAGTAGCAGCTGCTGTTGGAAGATGTTTGCTGAGCCAGATCTTGAAAGCTGTGAAGATAGAGTTTACTTCTAAAATAATTTTGAATGCATTTCTGTTTGTAAAGTAAGACTATCTTAATTCAGCAGTAATTCCCTTGGGAATATTCTCTCTTAATGAATATTATAGGCACAACATTTAAAGGAGAAACTGCATGTGAAGCTTTGCCTTTGAATGACAGGGGTTTCAGTTCAGGTTTCTTCTTTGAAGAATGTCCCAGAGCTTTTTGTCCAACGTGGACATTATGAGAGCAGGATATCAGCACCAGAAGGAAGGGAGGGAGGGAGGGAGCAAGATCACTGCCCTGCCCAGTCCTAGAACTCGTGTGTTAGACATGAGTTTTCTTGATTTATTGAAGTGCATTGACCTAAAACCTTCCTGATCATCACCAAGGAATAAGGCAACATTAGGTGAACATATTATTGCTCTATGGTAATCAACCTATTGTTTAGGGATCTCTTGACAAAATTAGCTGGAAAGAACTAAATTTTCATATAACGTTTGTGAAGCAGTATATCAAACCCCAGAGTTTTCTTCATGGATTTTTTAAAAAATTTATTTTGTTCTCAGGTGTTGCTTGTACTCTTTTGAGAATATCCCAGGTAAAGAATTTGTGATTTTATCAAAGATAGTCAGGGTGTCTGAATGCTGCAAGGCTCTGTGATGGCTGATGTCATCCTCCTTAGCCCCATTATTTCCTTCTGCCTCCCTGGTCTGTCTGCATTTAGTCCAGGTTTACCACATTGTATTTCCCTCTTTGTGTATGTAGTTCCTGCCTTGCAGTAGATGACTGGATGGGTTGTGGGAGAGGACTGTGGCCGCCAAGAGAAGGATGAAGATTCCAGGAGCTTTGCAGGGAGTGCGATGGCCAACCGCTTCCTGTCAGACCTGATGCTCCAGTGCAGCAGGAAACCAGAGCAAACTTGGCAGTGTAATCAGGGCTCGATTTCAGGCTCAGACTTCAATGGCATCTGAAATGTGCTCATTTCCTGGTCCAAATTGCAAAGCAGAAGGGAGCACTCTCTCTCTCCCACTGACCCCCCAAACCTGCAGAGGTGCCTGTGTTCTTTAGCTCCATCTACTGGCACTTGGCACAGACCGGCCTAAATGTAGGTACAAATCCAAGGATTCCTGCATGAAAAGCAACAAATAGCTTCCTACAAATTGCCCATCTGGTAGATATGATTATCTTACTTTTAAACAATAATGAAGTATTATTATTTTTGTAATCTCGGTAGGGTGGGGTCTGTAATTTCTCAGAGGATAAGACTACACTGGAAATGTATTACTAGACTACAAATGAATAATTGTGTGTGTGTGGCAATGTGCAGTTATCGTTCCATGCAAGTATAATTGAAACATCATTAAAAAAACATAATTAAGTCTTTAGCAATACCCAAGGGATCCAAGTTGTTTCTATTCCCATTTCAAAAATGAATGAACAAAATCTGACCAAAGAATCTTGCCTCCTATTTGCCTCCTCTGCTTGTTATACATCTCCTCTTCAGGTGTTGAAAGAGACCATTGAATTGCTCTTTCCTGTGGTAGATTTGGGAACAGTGCTGGGAATTACTTTTTTCTTGCTGTGCATTTCCATTGCTAGATATATTAAGTTTCTTTATAATATTAAGTTTCTTTAAAGTCTTTGCATAAAAATGGAGTAAGACAATAATTATTATTGTGAGTAGTTAAAAGTGTAAGAAGATGCCTAAAGCCTAGATTTTTAAATACCAATTTTAAAAGGGAAAATGTATATTTTATGCATAAAATATTTTAAGATATTTTTAAAAGACTAGCAGTTGAAAAGAGTGCTGGTTTGTATTCATCAGCAAGTGTAGTTCTGTTTCCAGACTCCTATGGAGACTTCTTTTTCTTCAACTGCTTCTGCCAGCTTTCATTTTTCATACTGCTCATATATCACTATTTGGTACAGTGGGAAAACTCTGAAGGAAAACCCCTTAGTTTTAAAATAAATAAATAAAACATCCAAACCAAAATAGACTTGCTCCTATTCAGAAGGGGTCATTATTTGGAAATAGTATACTCATTTGTATAAATATATTTTTAATCAAACTTTTTCCATATGACTCAGAAGTAATTGCCTCCTTTAAAATAGTAATAAAAAAGGAAACAAAACATAACACTCTAAGCAATCTTTTATTTTGGACTGACTGCAAGGCACTGAGTTCTGGCACAACTTTCCATAATCATTCTCTAATGGTTGCAATTTATTTATTCAGTTTTAAATGAAGGGAGTTTTCATTTATCAAATAAGACCAATTTAAGTAGGAAATATTTGTCAGAATTGAAAAAAAAAATTAAGGTGTTCCACATGTTTTCAGCTAACCGGATTTACACGTGTTTCTGTTTTTAATGTTGAGGGAAGTTGGTTTCAATAGATGATTTGTTTTCCATGGGGAAGTCCTAGTTGCAGCAGTGGCTCAGTCATCCTGCTTTCAGTACAATAAATGCACAGCTTGCTTGTGGATAGTTGAGGAGAATGAAATTTTGGTCTAAGCAAATTCAACATCAAAACTGTTTTCACAGGGACCTTCATTTTAAGTATAATGGTCAATATTGTAACTTGTTCCCAACATGAGCAAGACACGCTGGCCTTGTAAGCCTGTAAGAAAGGGATCCAAATCCTTATGGATTGTGGAGGTTTGGATCAACCTGTGATATATCTTCGGTAGTCTTTGGTCATGGGCTAACTTGAGGTCAGCAAACATGCAGCATCAACAGTTAAAATAAAAAAAATTATCTCCCTACCTAATGACCAAAAGTGGCAGTGGCAGGTACAGCATAAAAGGAACTCTTGGGAGTCTGGAGCGGATTTGGAAGTCCAGGCAGATGGTTTCAGGGGCTGCAAGGAGCGCCAATGGAGACAAGATAAGTTTGCATCAAGAAAATACCAGCGTCTAAAGGGCAAAAGGACAGGTGAGTGAAGCACAAATAGGTGGAAGAAACTGTGTATACATGTTTTTCCTTTTAAGTCAATTTTACTAATTAGTGGGTGCTTTTTGCCGAAGAATCAATATTACAAGGGTGTATCAATATGGTAATAGCATTTTGCAGGAGCTGTAGCTGGCTGTGACTTCAGGGGAAGGGAGAGAGAAATGTCAATTCAAGCTTGAATGTGAATGTAACAGATTTACATCATTAAATAAGAAATCTAAAAAAAACAGTAAGCAGAGGGGGGTTTTTCCCTATTAGTTAATTGTGCATATCATTTGGCCAGTTATGTGTCATAATATGAAGGTATAATCCCTCTTGTTTGTGGAAACCGGTTAAAAATGTCACATTGCTCTGAATATGTTCCACTAGCCTAGAGGAGCCAAGTGGGCGGGCGAGTGAAGACCTTCAGCAGCCAAGTGGGGCCTTGGAGATGACAATCTCAAACAGAAAAAGACTTGTCTCAAGAGTGGTAGTTATCTTATTTAAATACTAGAGAGAAATGAGAGTTGCATGTATAGCATGAGTTCTCTGCCAGCTAATTCCAAGTCCAAATTGACCTTTGTCTAGCTTTCCCTAACTGTTTACCCAATTCTCCTTATCTTAGGTCTCCTGAGTACGCACATTACTGACGCCTGCCAGGAAAGATACATTGGCAAAGGCACATGTTTACCACTGATTTCTGGCCATCACGATCTGCTCCAGGTCACCTGTGCCGGCTCCTAGTGACAGGAGCATGGGATGAGAATGGTTGTCCTTGAGCAAGAGCAAAACAGCCTTTCTTCCTTTCTGAGATTACCAACCCCCAACCCAGTCCAATCAATATCAGGAAATACGCCGTAATCTCTCCGTGAATATAAGTGCCCTTAGGGATGTGAGCTGGTCAATGCACTTTGATGTATTCCTAGAAGAGCAAAAGGTTTAGAACTAAAGTTCATTGTCTGGTTCCCAGCTCACAGGCAGCTTCTGACATTTAAGGGTCACTCCGTACACACTAATCTACTTGACTCTTGAATCTGTGGAAAAATTGATACTTAGGTGAGTTTTAAAGAGAGTTTTCTTATTTTCTCACAGAATCAAGAGCTGAATAGATTTACTAAATCTAGGAAAGGCAGTGAATTAAAATAGGACAATAGTGTCTTTGCTGGAAAGACCTGGTTTTTTTAACTCAACTTGATACTTGTTATCACTTTTTCATTTTAGATTCCAAAATTAGCAAAAACAACAAAAAAATCCAGCTTCAACTGTCTCATTTTTCTCATATAGCATTATTTGAGGTATGGAATTAACTTATCTCTGCTTGCCAAAGAACAAAACCTAGTTTTACAGTGTTGTCCTAGAGGCGGCAGCAGAGTACATAAGAAACAAAAAAGCTAACACAAAAATGGGCAAAGTTGTGTTTGGTTAATAGTTAATCTATATAAAGCCTTACTAAAGGGTTGTGCTCACATAAAACCCAAGAGGGAATATTGGCATATCTTTGAAACAGGTAATAGGGTTAAAATAATACTAATGTCATTGCATGTTCTGGATCTGAGGGAAATAAGTTGACCTAAAAAAAATTTCCACTTGTTGGAGAGCACTCATGGAAACAAATGGTTTTGTATACCACAGATTTAGAGAAAACTCAGACTACTTACACAGAGCTGTAGAGGCAGTTGAGTCGGCAAACTTTGAATCAATTGTGATGCTCTGTGACAGATTAATTGAAATATACTTTCCAGTGCAACCATTTAGCAATTTATATAAATATCAAAGCTTTTGGGGTTTACTGTCAGTCCTTGTTTCTGAATGAGAAATTTATAAAAAACAGATGTTTCAAACTGCCACTGAGTGTGTGTTCAGAAGTGGACACTGAAATATATCAAAATTTCCTCAGTACAATTATTTGATGAACAGAAGATTCTTCTCTTAATAATGTCTCTTTTCAGTCTTAATCAGAAGTTGGCAAAAGTGCTTTTGTATTGAGATGGGCAGAATAAAGCCTTATAGCATGATCTCACTGAAGTCATGGGCAATTTGTTGCTGGTTGCAGTGGGACCAGGGTTTTGCGAGAAAAATCAAAAAATCAAATGCTTTCTGATGTTTTCCCATGTATTAGCCTGCAATTAAATTAAATCATCTTGTATAAGTAAGTTGTGTACCACCACTGTCATAAACTTCAGACCTGACACCAGGTTCTCCAGCATCTGGGACTGCTCAGCTTCAGGATTTTGATTTCTTTTCTTAGGACGCCTAGCTGAGGTGTTAACATGATGAGATTATCATACCCCTTCCAATCTTTATATTCAAAGCCTGGGCGTCAATCTCATTTTATCTGACCAGTTGGGTTATAGCAGCACTCGGATGCCTCCAGCCACAACCTTGTTGGCTTGATCCTCTCTGCGGTAAAATAAGGTCCTCAGGGCTGACCACCGTTAGGCCTGTCCTTTGTGCATCTGCTGATGGGATGTGCTCAGGCATGGTGCTCTATGTTTGCAGACTGGTGTCCAAGAGGTGCTCTAGAGACCGTGTCCATACACTGTGTGCCCAACTCTCCTCAGCATTGGCTGCAGACACAACTGCTGCACCTCCAGTGGACAGTCCACAGCAGTTGGAACCACAGCTTGATCAGGTAAGTAAATGGATGTACAAATGTTTGGGAAAAAGGAGAGCCTCAACCTGCCTAAGGCCCTGATGACTCCATGGCCTTGGCTGCATGAAGGGCATAACAGGCTTTTCCAAGGAGTTATTTCCTAGCATCAGAGAGGGCAAATAAATTTTTTTCATCCAGTACTTAAGTTTTAGGACACTTTGTTTTACTACTGTTTTTTATGTCTGGGAAACTTTTACTGGTTTATAAAATACCCTGTATGTCCACTGAAATATTCTCATTTAAATGCCTTGGATCTTCCTACAGTAGATGCGGAAGGAAGTATCAAGCTTCATCTCCTAAATCCTGCAGGCTTAATTTTGGCCAAAGCTCTGCCTTGATAAAAAACCTGGCTCTGAAAAAGCAATATTCCTCTCTGTTCCCCTAGACTGGCACAGTAAGGGACAATGGATGCTTATGCTGTGTCACGTAGGTGCTGTTTATATACAACTAAATATGCAAGTGATGGACCTTCCCTGTAAACAGAAGTTCCCTGGAATTTGTAAATACATACCCATATGTATGTTTTGTGAAAGCAATCTTCATTTGGGATAATAATATCTCTGAGCAACTTGCAGGAGCAGTTTATATTCATTTAGCACCTAATCTTTACTCACTGATCCCTGGGAAAAAACCCTCTGCAATACACAAGAAAAACATTCTAATAATTCACATACAACATTTCTCTTTGTTTTCAAGATTGCTTAGCTAACCTGTACAAAAATATTTGCAGCCCCTCCTTCTCCAGAAAGCCCCAGCTGATGAGCCAAGCTCTCAACATTTCATTCCTGTGTAGATAGTTTCTAAATTTTTTTCCCAAGGCTTTATGGTTTTCAACAATATATCTTTCATCACTGTATTGCCAAAAAGAAGTGGCTGCCTTGAAGCCTCCCTTAGGATTTGGACTGGATATTGAGGATTATTTTATAACTGGTAACTTATGAACTGCATAGTGTTCTACAAACAACTTATTTTTCTTAATGTAATGGTGAAACTATGAAACCCCATCCTGAGAACTTATTTCTCAAAGGATATTTGAATGAACCTTTAAACAATACTTCATATTCTTGTATCAAAACTGATACTTCTTTAAAAAGTGCTTTTTGTCTTCATACAACAAGCATTAGTAGACCACAAATCTTGAAAATATTCATCTCTGGTTGAATTTGTATGTATTTGTTTTGGATCTTGGGTCTTGTTTTTAGAAGAGGTTTTTTGAAATCTTGGGGCTTGTTTTTTAGGCGTTTTTTTTTTGAAATCTCTAAGAATGTCTGAGTTTTGAGTTCAGCTTTTGTGCAGCTGAGATCTGACGATATAACACAAGAAACCCATTATTTGTAGGAATGGAATCACAGCAGGTATTGGCAGAATACAGCAATGGGAAACTTCTGAAGAATATTCCTTGCTTTTACCTGTATTACTGTAAGTCATATGTGTTGGTAATAAGGGCAAGGAAAAAAAATAACAAGTAAGCACAGATTTTTTTATTTGAGCACATCTGTTTTATTTCAGTTCAGTGTGATGGCTGGAGGGAGAAAGGGATTTCTTCAGATGGCATGTGTTTAGTTCCAATTCTTGGTAAACTTAAAACAGAAAAGGACATCTAATTTTTTAATGGATTTCCTCCAAGTTATAACAGAATCGCATCCAATTTTTCTAGTGCCCATGTTGCTTTCTTCTGGATAGAAGCTTTGCTTATAATTGCTTTATGTAGAATATATTCAAGTAATCATCCCTTTGTTTGCACTGCTGTTGCAACTGGAAATGCCTTTCAAGACCAGGCACCACACTGGAAAGCCTTGCAGGAACAATAATGGAAAGCCAGTCACACCCCAAAGTCCTTACAGCTATCTAGAGTCTGGGAAAGGGAAAGAAGAAAATGGATTTGCTAAGAGAAGTGATTTTCCTAAGGACTCATTTTAAACTAGTGGTACCATAGAATATATTTGGAGTATATTAACTCCTCAATATTTTAAGTAAGTTCACATATGGCTGGAAAACTTTAACTTATTTAGCAGATGTGTGTTTAGTCATGTTATGAAAAACTCTGTTTTTCCTCCTAATACAGACAGGAGCATGTAAGATAGATTACATTTTTGGCATTAGACTGAGTTATTTGTTAACTTTTACTATGATGATTATAATAATTTCTTCAATAACATATTGATAAAGTTTTGGGGTAGGAGCTCTCTGAACATGTTCATTGTTGTGGTTTTGTTCAAACTTTTTTGCCAGACAAAGTCAGAAGCAGAATGGTAGTCAAGTTGGACCTTGCTCCACTCCCAGCTTGAAGGGTCAATCAAGAGGCTTTATTAGACCAGACACTGCACACTCCCTGTGTAGGAATGTCTTTCCATGCTGAAGAATTCACTTGTAAAGAATCTGGTGAATAAGGGTTAATACTACTAAACGGAAGAAAATGAAGGAGGAAAACACTTTATTCTGTGACGCTTAGGTCTGACCTAGCTCTCTTCCCATTAATGAAAATTTCTGTTTCCATTTAATTCTTAGGAAGCAGAGGCAGGCCAAAGATGAGTGCTTTTGAAAATCATTCCCTTAGCAACTTGCTGAAGGTCAGGGGTGGGTGTTTGTGGCAAAAATGAGAGTGAATGCTAGTCTTAACCACAAGACCCTGCTTCCTATCCTAATCCCAGGTTGATTTTAGAGGGCTGTAGCACATGAAAAAAAGAAGTCCAAATTTTTAAATATTAATCTTGGCACTGATGATAAGGAAATGATTAATAGTCAGCCAAGGGAAGGCACAACCGCACTGACAGAGACAGTCTTCAGAGTAGAACCACATTTTCATCTGACCAAGTTTTATTGCAGCACTCCTGATGCATACTGCATTCTTCTTTTTGTTTTGGCAAGCATCACAAAAGGCCTCATCCAATTCTTGAGGAAATCAATGAGAGTTTGATTGGAGGCATAGAAAGCTATGAAGGGAATTTCAGGAGATAAAGTGTGGAGCCAGACATTCAAAAATAGCTTTTCTTAATATGTGTCACTGACCTTTCGTATGGCTTGCAAATGCAGTCTGATTACCCTAAGTGGAGTTACTTTTTGGGGAAGGCTTAAAATTCCGACCAGAGGAAAACAATGACCTTGTATGGGAGCATGAGTGTGAGTTGGGTCATGACAAGGAGTTTGGATTCAGCTCTCACCTGTGTCTGGATTTCATTCACAGAACAAAACGTGGAATGGGACAAGAAAGGAACCAGGTTGGAGAGCCAACCCACTACTTGCCCCTGCAAAGTAATTTGGGAACTCAATTGACCGGAAAAGTGTGACTCAGATGTTGGGCTGAGTGATATGAGTGCAAGGTCTTATCACTGTGCTCCATTGCATGAGTGCTCTGAGCCAAGGAGAAAGAAATCAACCAACTGCCTAGTCTTTCATTCCTGTTCAGAGAATAAAACTTCATGAGGTTTGACTGAATTGGTTATCAAGTCAGAGCCTGACTGTGGCTAAAAAACATAGGATAATCTGAAGGCATTGTCTCTGAAGACAGGAATTATTTGTTAACTTTTTTATGATTGTTATAATAACATATTGATAAAATTTTGGGGAAAAGAGCACTCTTAACATGCTCCATTCTTCTGTTTGTGTCTAAACTTCCTTGGCCAGAGAAAGCCAGAAGAATAGCAGCCAAGGTGGACCCTTGTTCCACTCCCAACCTTGAAGACTCAGTCATGAGACTTGGGTACAGTCATGTTGCGCGAATCTTATGCTGAACCTGAGATTGGTGTAAAGCCCTTTTTTTGTCTAAAAAGGATGGAGTCAGCAGCTCTTTTGGACCCATGCTCAAGAATCATGCTAGGTTTCTACAATTATCTCTGATCCCTGGATTCCTGGCTTGAAACCACTGCTGCCTTTGGCTGCTGTGTTTGTAAAGAGTGTTCAAGATGACCCCAAGATTATCTAAGATGGTTAAAGCATGGCGCTCATAATACCAAGGTTGAGTTCAATCCCTGTATGGGCATTCACTTAAGAGCTGGACTTGATGATCATCCTGGGTCCCTTCCAACTCAGAATATTCTTTGATTCTGTGATTATGCTTCTGCTGTAGGTATGACAAAACCTCCTGGGAGGTTAAAAAACGCAAGCCTTGTAATCTGATGTTCACTCTGGTTCATAGTGGCATCCTTTGACTTTTCTCCAGAGAGAAGATTAATGAGGTAGGAGGAATATTTTATGAACCAGTTCTCTGGCGCAACATCTGCACAACAGGTCACTGGAAAACTACACAGTGACAAACACAGGAACCTCCAAGTCATGTGCCAGGAAACTCAGTGTACATCTCTTCTATTATATGGAAACAGTTTCCTCTGTCTCTCAGATGTCAGATCACCAAGTGGAGAACAAGTATGAAAGAAGACTGTCCACACATTTGTTTTTAAGAAGTCGTCTCATTGTCTCCATGCACAGAGAGGCAGAAATAAAACTTTCAAAATCACACTCGGTGCAGTGGATCCTAAGGGTCATCTTACTGGCCAAAGCAATAGTGATGTGTTTATCAACAGGAATCTGTTATAATTTTCCAGCTGCTTCCAATTTTTTGCTCTCCCCACCCCAACTTAATCTTCAGTGTCAATTTAGGTGGAAAAGCCCCTCATATGTTTTAAAATGTTGGTGACACTTCTGGGAAACGACCTCTGGTATCATCTTCAGGTGTTAATCTGGGCTCACGCCTGCATTTCTACTGACACCGATGAAATTCCATGCATAGATGAGGAAGGTGAGGGTGAACAGAAAAGCTGGCAGGAAACCTTCCATCATAACTTTTCCAACACAGAACAGGATATTTCAAAACCAACTTTGTTGCTGTTATTGTGGAGAATGATTGCCTCAAATATTCCTTCTTTTAAATGGAAGAACAGAAACCTTTTCAGAGAAATGCTGAAACATTACTGCCTTTAGCATATTTTGGTCCAGAAATATACTGGGGAGGGGAGGGTTTAGATCTAATTCCAGTCTATTCTGAAGATGTGAACTTTAATGCTGCATAAGGTTGATAATAAAAATATTCCAAATTAGTGCTGTGATAATTACCAGCTGCTACCGAAATCAAGTGCCCATATACCATCATATAGTAGTCCTTCTCCCAAATACAAAGGGGGAAATACCTCCCTGAGATAAAATTAACCTTGACTCTGTGCAGGGATATTCAGAGGTTTTGTATAAGTAGTTGTTGTGAGAAGATTCTGGGCCATGGCAATAATTAAGTTTACACACTTTCAGAATTTTAATTAAGTACCAATGTCAGAATCTTTTCACACATAGATTTTATTCCCTTTATTTTGAAAACATAGAGTATTAATTGCCAAAGTGTTGGGATTTATTTTTTCTCCTTTATTCTAAGCAGATGTTTTCTCTCTTCACTCTTCCTTCCCGTGCTCTTTCCTCATTGGAAGGAATGATGAGTGTGTGCCAAAAGAAAATTGAAAACTATGTGAAAAACACAAAAAAATGATTTTTTTAGGGAAAAATAAGTTAATGAGGAACTCCTCTGTTTTGAAACTACTGGACCCAATTTAACTTCCAAATTGATTTAAAAGTATGCCAGATTCTGGACAGTTACACTAGCTCCTGAACATCCTTGTGGGATTATTTTATGACATAGGAATTCAAAATACATAGTTAAAAGGACAAGTTTTAATGCCGAGGAAAAGACAGGTCTCTTCTCCAGCTGCCTCCAGATCTTGCTTTTCACTTCTGGAGGAAAATGCTTTTCCGTTTCTCATGTCACAGGGACTGCACGAGGTGAGGAGGAGCCCTAGAGGCAGGTACATAGTCTTCCATGGGATATTTTTGTGAAGTGGTCCTTTAGTTGCCGTCCTTGTTGAAAGATGATGGTTTACACAAATCCTCTCTCTAAACCTGTGGTATCTGCCAACCTCACTTTCTCCCTGAACTCCTTGCTCAGCAAACGGAACTGCTGCCTGCAAGGGGGCTGCAGGATTTGACCACATGATTTGATTAGAGTCTTAATGAATTGCACTGAAAGAAAAGCAGCACCCAATCAATAATCTGAGGTGCGCAAACATTTATCAAAGAGAACCCAGAATGCTTTGCATTTATTCCTCCACTTACTGCTTCTGACAGTTACATCTGCATCCATCCATTTTCTTCAGTCTAAGAATTATTAGACACATAAGACACTTATTTATGTAAAAAGGAAACCTCTAGGGTTACCTAGCTTAAGCTGAGTATTATTTTAAATTCTTTATTATTATTTACTTTCCTGGATCCAAGTTAACATTTTTCCTTTCTTCCTTTTCCATATTTGATTGGTTCTACCTTCCAGGCTAGTATGTACCTGCTATTATTAAAAAGGATATCATATTTGTTTCCATTAAGCATGTGTGCATGTGAATATCTTCATAAAATATACAGGGAGCACTAACTGCTCGGACCTGTGGGACAAAAATCAAGACAACATCACATTTTTTTAATCCTACAGAGCCTACTGTGGTTGCTATTTCAGCTGTTCATTAAAGTTATATTGCTTCCTTTATCTCTTGTGCTCATGGAATACAAGCACCTCCATAATGAGCTTAAATTACCACGAGCTAAGAATAGAAAACTTGATTTCAGTTCTTGGGAGGCTGAAGCTGTGGTGGTGCATGGGTAATCAAGCAATATAAGCCGTATAATGGTGCTAGGATCCCAGGGCAGGGCTGTTGGAATGTTTATGGCAGGAAAGCACAATAAATATCTGTTTTCTACATTTCTTTTTCTCCTCACCGCTCCTGTCTCTCTATACATTTTGAAATAAACATTGTTGCTCACTCTGTGTTAATATCCTATAAATGTAGTTGGCCAGCCATGTCTGTCTTTAGAGAGTAGAACCCCCTGTGTTCTCATTTTCTCATTTATACAGCTAACTATGGAAAACTCTCAGTCACCTGAGTTATCGGTATCAGAAATGCACAAGGTAAATCGAGTGAAAATGTCAGAACCCAGACTGAAGAGGATGTGTGCAAAAATGCTCTCCATTTCTGGGTGTTTTAGATGCTGTGGATTTCATTCAATTAAATAGCAAGTGGGAATAAGAATCTTCCTTGCCCGCCTGATCATTAGCAAAGCACAAGCAGGAGTACTTTGTCCAGAGGGATAAAACTTACTCTCCTGTTACTTTAACAGGCATTTTAAGTGGCTTCTGCTCCAAGGCATCTGTCCCTTTGGACACATAAAGCCCTGGAGGCTGATGCTGCTAAAGGTAAGCACAGGGAATGGTGGTGTGCCAGCATCTCCCCAGGTGTGAACAGATTGCCATTGACTTTAGTGTCCTGCACGGATCACAGTGCAGACAGCACCAGCTCAGGCCTCTGCCTGGTGGACTCTGCTGAATTAACTCTGTAGGCTCCAGAGGTAATTCTGTCCCAGGCACCTTGCCCTACTCTGAGAGCACCCACAGGCCCAGGGTAAATCTATCAGAGAGACAAAAGACAGGATATTTATCCAGAGGTATCCTGAAATTCACCTGGATTGGGAAGAAACCCACTTTATCATGGCATTATTAAACTCAGTCACCATAGCTGGTAAGGGTTCTTTCTAGCACACAAAATAATAACAAAAATCTGCCCCATCAAAACAATTCTCTACTATCTTATACGTCCAGCGTTGTTCTTTATTTTGGTTCAGAAATTCAGTCCTGGTTGCATCCTCTGTTCAGAAAGTAACACAATTTTTGGACAAGATATCCTCAATTCGAGAATCCAAATTGGTGCAAACAGGGGCATCTCAGAAAAAATTTGTGATGGAGCATACACCCAGTTAGGGCCTCTCATGCCCTGGTTTGCTCAGGATCACCTGTTCCTTCTGAGGGAATGTCCCTCTTGAAAGCACGACAGAGGGAAAATACTTAACCTATAGCTGCCACTTCTGACACCTTCTTACGTGATGTGCTTTTCTTCTGCAAGTTGTCCTGCCAATACCAGGGAGAGAGGAGAGACCAAGGCTCTACCTAAGGGCAGCAAAGTTATTGGACATTGGCCTTTAATGAGCAGAAGGTGCAGTACAATTAGTATTCGTTAGTAGATATCATTAGCTTATATCTCCAGGGGTCATTGGCAGATATCATTAGTAGAGGGTTATTAGCAGGATTAGTCAATATAAGGAGAGCTTGAGCTACTTCTGCCATGTGGAGAAGGTGAGAGCAGACGTTGCTTTATTAGCGGCTAATTCCAGTGAGGCTGGGTCTCTGCCAGGAGCTGTCAGAGCCAAGTTGTGATGATCCAGGAGGGAGTCCTGGTATCTCCGATGATGAAAGACCTGGGTAAAATGAAAGAGGCCTCCTTACACTTCACTTACATGACTTTAAAGCATAATTACGTGGCCAGCTTGAGAATATTAAGGCAACCATCAGCCTGACCAGCGGATGAATGAGACTAGTGCCACACTGACTTCCATAAGAGGAAAGGATTTCATTGGGAGGTAGTATCTGTCATAGACTAATAGTCTAGAATTTGTGATTTGTGGCTTTTCGTCTCCTGTGGTCCATGGCTGCTAGGAATGCAGTGGCCTAGTAATGCCTCAAGGGGATTCAGTGTCCCTGATCAAAGCTCTGATCCAAGAGGGGATGATGCAGGAGATGCTGCTAAGGAATTGGGAGGTAGATCTTTATGCTGGTGGGACCTGTACAAGTGCTATGAGGTAAAGGAAATGCTTTTTGGTTACTTGGATTGTATATCTATTGAAGAGCAAATGCTCCCTTGGGTTTGGGTCAGCATGGGTGACTCCAATGTGGAAAATGCATCTGCTTTTCCTAATTAACCTCCATTTGTTAATGAACTAGCAAATAGCCAGGGTATCTGGGTAGTCTCCTGGCAACCTTGAAGTTATTCACCTGAATTCTTTTGCTTTCACCTGGGACTCTCTGCTCCCAGCTCCCTGTGGGTCTTGAGTGTGTAGGGAAGGGATGCATCCTGTTCTCATCGTGCCTCATGGTGCCCCACTCCTGTTCTCCTCTAAATCCTCAGCATTAAGTCTCTGACAGTTTTCCTTAGAAAATTAATATCTTGTGTCCATGGCAATGATGATCAGTTTGGTCAGTTCTGAAAAGCATCTGTGTTTCAGCCAGGCTGTTTTCCCATTGGAAGTTGCTAATTTGCTGAAGGTTAAATTCATCTGTGGCTTTAGAAGCTAAATTTAAAAAGGAATAATGAAAGTGAGCATTTCACTATGGATACACGTTTTGCTACAGAAGCACTCCCTTTTTCTCTATTAAAATGGCTGTTTTCACTTTGGTCTTCCATCACTAGTACGAGTGAAAGGTATAAGAGAAAACTCTGCTTAACTGAAAAGGCCCATGTGCAAGTGATGTAATTTACTTTTGAAACTTGACATTTATTCTAGCTCTCTTTCTTTTGTTTTTTTTTTCACTTCACCTCGAAGGAGAAATATCAAATTCACATCCTCAAAATGAAAAACTTAGTCTGTTATCTTCCTTTGTGTGGCAACTTGTAGAAAAATGTAAATGGTCAGTGGTGGTGGTGTTAAACACTTCTGATGTCAGAACTCGTACATCTGATGGCAAATGTTTCTTAAATTTGCCTCTATTTAAGTACAGCTAAGATCTCTGTAAATGCCTGTCCTGGAGATATACATAAGTGCAGTAAGAAGTTTGCACATTCAGTAATGTCTCCTGAAAGTTTTGGAGGAAGATTGGCAATTTTATAGTTATCATGGCTCAAGAAAGATGTAATAATTGCCTAAGGAATATGGGGAAAATAGTCTAAGTTAACACATCCTATCTAAATAAATACTAGTTATGAGATATTAATCCATATACAGGCCTGGGATATTTCTCATTAAGCACAGAAATACTTTCCATTTCTGTAGTAAGTGGATGTTTACCCTGTATTTTAGAGAAAGATGAATGATTTCCAGTGTGTTCCCATTCCCTTGGCCACTTTACTGAATAAAATGCCAATATAATGATGAAATTCTCTTTATAATTTTTTTCTAAAGGAAAACCTTGAAAATGAAAGTAAATATTCTTTTAGCATTTATGTTTGCAGCTAGGAAACAAATAAACTGCAAGAGCACTTTTACGAGGGAGAATCCTTAAGTCTTACCTTTGCTTCCCAGGAAAGTGCAACACTACTTTTTCTCTCTAAAAGTTAGAAATTCTTCACAAACCTGATTCTTCGGCCTGCTCCAGTGCCTGACATACCAAGATTATGGGTAGTTGATGGGTAGCATTTGATGAGAAACATTACTAGTTTCCTCTCCAGAGGATTTGCCCAAGTTTATGCACAGCACCTGCACTACTGAACTCTCTCAAATTAGTTGTTACCTTTTATCTTTGTAAAAGAAGACAGAAAACTTGACTTGTTTCAGCTGACTGACAAAAACATGAACATCCTGTGCAAGTCAGGTTTTTAGCTCAGCTCCTGCAGAAGTGCTTACCAGCTGTATTTGAGCACCTTTTTTTTTGTTTTGCTACCTACAAAGTCTATTTAGATGAAATACCTAATTTTTTAAGTTCTTACAGGTAGATGAGATGAATAATTAATTAAAATAGAGGTGAAAGAGGATGATCTCGTACTGAGCCTGGTAGTTGAATTCTAAAGCAAAATAAAGCATATGTGAAGGTTACTGAAGTCTCCAAGCCTCTGGGCCATTCATCTTTTCAATTTTCTCAATCAATGCTTCACTCAAAACCTTTAAAAACTCTTATGATGTATCTTTTGTATCTGATGGCTGCTTAAAGCAATGAAATTTAAAAGGTTTCCTAATACTTTGATACGTTTTTTCTTAAACAACAAATAACCATATGCAGTTAGATCATACAGAGTTTGCTGGTTTCAGTTTCCTTCATTTATGGATTTCCCTTCATAGGGGTGCAGAGAGAAATCAATGTGATAGACCTTTTCAAATTATTTCTAAATTAAGTATAATAAATTCTCCTGTAATACGACTCATGAGACCTGAAGATCAAAGTCTTACAAGAGATTTATCAAAACCAAATAAATTTTACATAGAATACAGTAACTCCAGGTAATGTTATGTCGTTGTTCCACTCATCATGTTAAAGAGATGAAGATCAGTGCTTCTTTATTTTCTGGATCCTTCACCAGCTTAAGAGGAAAAGATGGCATCAGGAATCAATTTGGTGTTTGTTTGAAGTTTGCCATACACTCTGAGGGTGCTTTCTCCTGAGAGACACAGATGGCTGGCTGTTCCCTGCTTACTCCCTACACAGACTCCTGTGCTGATATCCAAGTCCTCTGCAGTATAAATCTGGGAAAGCTCAGTGAAGTGTGAATCTGATTGCTCTGATTAGTGCTGATTAGTTGCAAGCTGGAGTGTGAATAAGCATTCTGACATGTATGTTTTGTTATATGTGTCTGAAGAAATTGCATTTACATGGTAAAGTCTTTATGGTCATATTTGTGACTTGCTTCATTCACATCTGGTCTATGGTTGTCCTCTGGGAATGGCAGCAGAGAGAACAGAAGGAAAATGTGAAATGGTTCAGCAGAAACCAAAGAGCAAAGACAAGATATTTCCTTCCCCTGCAAATTCTAATCTGGATAAGAGAGAGTTTGTGGCAAGAGGGGACGTGAGACCATAGTGGCAAAAATATATGCATGTAATACAAGTGACTTTATATTTCAGTTTATTCTGTTCTGGGTCTCTTCTGCCATAAAGTCATCACTATGGTAGTCAGGTTTTCAGGATCTCAAGGAGATGATAGGAAGATTAATTTTTTTTTTTCATTTAATTTCTTTTTTCTTTTTTGTATCTTGCTATTCTAATTCTTCTGCTGCTTCTCTTTTCCTTGAATCCTGTTAGACCAAAGCAACTCCTTAGTAAGAAATATATAAAAAATAATTTGGTTGGAAAGTTGTAAACATAATTATTATATTGAAATTATGCCTAATAATGCTGGTGAACTATTTATTTCACATAGAAAAATTTTCTGCTCAGGTACATATTTTCAATCATTACTAAATTTTTTTATCATAAAAGTAATCTGAACTTTGACCAACTAATCTAATCTTTGAGACCTCAGCTGTGACATCACAATATACTTTGTGGTGTGGCACCACGCCGAGAAGCCAACATGGACATATGCCATTTTATAATGAAGATATGGTCTGCACAACTAAATATCATCTTGTGGTTGGGAGTGGATTTAGTGTATTCATTTGTTTGTACAGAGTCACCCTCATGTTGAGACTTGTGATTCAAACTGAGTCACAAAGCAAAGATATCTGCATTGAAAGGAGGAGATGAGGTTAAAGGAACAGAAAACTGATTTCAGTATATGTATTTCAGTCGGAATATTTACTGATAGATTTATCTTGTCCTAGTTTTTTGTCAATACATATTATTTATTTGGCAAAAATCTGTTTATTCCTGCTTTTATTGTAAACAACTCTCATGTGCTTGGTCTTTCTTTTGACATGAAATGCAATATTTCGGATTTCCAATCAAGACCATCATCAAATTAAACATGATGCTGAGATATTCATGTTATGGAGTTCACTCATATAAATCATGAAACACAGAGGTCACAGGAGCTGTTGAAGAATATAGAAGTGACCACTGTTATTGGGGTGAAAAAATCACACAGCAGAATAAATGTGAGTGATACCTGGCCATTTGTGGGCAAGGAGGGTGTGTGAGATCAGCAAGGCTGCTCTGTTTGCCACATGGGGACTACCAAGTGCTCCAGTTACTGGAACAGGCGGCTTTAGATCTTGCTACAATTCAGAAAATCTGAAAACATCTTAACCAGCCATAAACGTGCTCTTATACAATTCCTGACTTCTTGATATGGACAGGGAGGGCTCATAAGGCTCAGTTGTTGACTCTAAAGGACCTTGTCTCTTGCTGTTTGACTTCAGTTAATTATGGTTTTCATTATCGGTTAACCTTGTTTTATTTTAAGGGGTAACATAGTTGTATACCAGAACTAATAGCTGTGTGACTTTAAGTAGATAATGGTCACCTCAAGCTCAGATCAATATTACTGCTTTTGTTTCTTGAGGGGTTTTTTTGTTCTACAGAAGGACAACAAACATAAAGCATGCTTGTGTTTTCTTATAAAAGACCTCCATTTTTTGTTCAGAAGGACTGTAATCTAAATGATGGTCATGATAAACAAGGGAGAAAAAATGAGATGTAAAAACAAAAAAAAAATAACATGATGAAATAAAAGAGGTATGCTGGAACTAAACTATTCTGCAAAAAGTTTCTAAGATCACAAAAAGAATAATTTGTTTAAAAGATATTTATATGCCACTTATTCCCACTTCAAAATAATTGGTTGCCAGTTGATTCAGGTGAGACACAGCTGTGCCTACTTAAGATAAGTCTTAAGATATTTTAAACTGGCCTAATTGGCTTTGGGAAATCTCATCACTTTCAGCAAAATGGATTTCTGAGTTTCCAGCACTCTGTTCTTTCTACCTGTTTTCTGCACAAAGTGCAGATGTGTACTTCAGAAATTCACTGCTGATGGAAATCTTTCCCTTAGGGGTTCAGCTCAGCTCAGATCCAGTAGTAAAGATGAACTCCTGAGAGCTTCTTCCTTGAAAGTTACCTTTTGCTATTCTTTGTAGGGATCATCATTGGAGACTATTTATATTATTCATTTTGTTCTGCTTTCTTGTACTGATATCTTAATCTTGCAAAATCCAGCTTCTAGATCACATGACGTCAACTATCAGATTACACAAACCATTTAACAATGTCTTATCTTTCAGTGCCTATTTTACGTTGTTCTTAGTACATCTTAATTCATAGGCCCTGTATTCCTTATGTGGCTTGAAATGTTTCCGTTTGTTAGTCAGCAGAAACAAGCTTGATTCTGCCCATTTTCTAGCAATAAGGTCAATATGTGTTTCTTTTTCTGGTATAAATGCTGATACAAAAAAAAAAGGAAAAATGTGTATGAACAGAAATGCTATTCTCATGCTGTTGCTGCACAGAACACTTCTCATTTGCAGCTTTCTCCCATCTCACAGGATGAGCAAAATTGTCTCTTATCCCATTTATTGTGTGTTTATTGTCTCTTACCTTATTTCACTCGTCTGTTTGAATAGCTTCTAAATGAGGGCTAGCAGCCCTCTTTAGGATGCTTAGGCTATTTCTGTTCTTTGTGCAGCATGAAACATTTTGTGTGAAAGGTTAACATAAAATGTCTTTAAATCATACTCTACTGTCACAATTTGTTTGCTAATTTTCTTCAAATATAGGATACATTTTTATTTCCTCTGTGATAAACCTGTTTTTAAAAATCCCCTCAAACTACTTTTGATTCAGTAATCTGTACTCTCATTTCAATCCTTAATGAATGTATAAAGTCTGAAATGTTTAAGTAGTTGAAAGCAAGATGTATTATTTTTGGAATTGTATTTATATACCTAAACTATAAATGGTATCTGAAATTGTGTTTCCAGAGGAGATACTCCTGCATGGACCATTATGTAAACTTGAAACTGAGAGATCAGTGCAGCCTCATGCAGGACACTGGTGAGCTTTTGCTGCAGACCTGGCCCTCACTCCCGAGGTAACTTGAATATTCACCAGCACCTCCCCTAGCCTGGCCCAGACATGGCTGCAATGCCCTGTGAGTGTCTGTGTCTCGTTATGAGCTTTGAAAGAATGTCTGAAATCTCATCCATAGAGAGGAAAAAAAATTGTTAATGTGGTTCTCCTCCAAAATATTTTTTTAATCTGAAAATGTAGCTGAATCAGCATGCTCATAATTTCAAACTTCTTCTGTAACTGTTTTTTCAACCTGTTTTAATAACTATTTAAAATATAAGACACGGTGTGTTCAAAAAGAGAGAAGCTATTGCAGAAATGATTCATTGTACCATTAAAATGCAGGATACTCAGATGAAGCAAATAAATGTATTACTGATTAATTAAGTAAAGAAAAATCAATAATAAAAATATAAACTGCCTCGATGAAAACCTTACCAATGCTGTGCCACTTCAAAAAAACAGAGAAAAGCAGTTTGCTTTATCATAGTCCCACCATATATGAAACTGTCCACTAAGTATAAAGGAATTACTTTGTTGGGGCTTTGAAAGATAATGTCTTAAAAGGCTGTGTAGGTTCATTTCAGTAAGTTTTTGAAACCCTGACAGTGTCTGAAGTAATGGAAGACAACAGAAGTCCCTCATCCAACCTTCACACCAGAGAGCAAGATAATTAAACTGAGCAATCCGTGATACCTTAGATATCGAACTGAATTCAGTTTTTGGTTGAGCAACTCACACATCATGACTTATGGTTTCTTAGTCTGGAACCTTCCAGGTATTCCCCATGTTTTCTCCACTGGGGCTCCTGTGAAACAGCTTGTGGAGCAGTGGCCATTTGATGGGGTCTGATCAGCACTTAAATACAGCAGCACTAGAAGAGGGGTGTGAATGCAGAGAGTGTATTAACAGAAGTGAGAATAGGAAGCTACAGGGCCCTGAAAGACAGGAGAGATCATCTAAGGATAATGTTTCTGTTCTGTAATACATCTCTTGAGCAAGTAGACTCTCTGTCTGGAAGTCACTAACACTTGTCTACTTTAGTGTTAGTGGGCCTAACACTTGTCTTCCATGCCATCTATAGAAAGTGAAATACAGATTTCTGAGTAGAGGTTCTGAACCCACTTTTGTGTGTTGGGACTGTATCCAGGGCTGGCAAACACATGCAACAGTTGACCTTTCTACTGCTTTTATGAAGATTGTTGCTGGTGGACTCCTGCCACAAGAAAATAGAGAAGTGGGTTGTAAAAGAGCTTGCTTAGACTTGACAAGTTTGCTAAGCATTTCTTCCCTGAATTAGAATGAAAGAAGTTGAAGGTAGACTTCAGATTTCTCAGCTGACACATCCTTGGCTTCAGAATTGAAAATGTTTCAACATCTCTTGTGAATTTCAGCAGATATTTGGGTTCACTTTTAATGTGCTTGATGTCAGCACAGTGTAGCTGAAAGCCAAAACTCCCTGCCAAGAAAGAAATGTGTCCAATATCAATCATCATGTACTTAGCAGCCTGAGTCCTGTCTGGACCAATGACTTTACTAACTTTATTTCCATATCTGGGTTACTTCTTTTTGATCCCATAAATAGGAGGATTGCAGGACATACCCTAAAATATCTAAAGTGATCAAAAATAGAACTACATAGAAACTATCTTTTTAGTTGGGTATATTTTTCCTTAACTTTACAAGAATGTGCATATTACTCCATAGAAAAATTCCAACCTGGAACAAATTATGAAGGGACAGCTCTCAATGGGCATAAATCACCATAGCAATGTCAATTTACAAGGATCTGGACTCCTGGGATTTTTTTGGGTTTCTTTGCTCCACCTGAAAATTCACCACTTTCACATAAAAATATCCTTCTTACTAGGAACGGTGTTCATACATACTGTGATTAAGAGGTTGGGGTTTCTTTTGTTTTTTTTTTCCTTCCCTCCTTTCATTGTTACCACAAGAAAAGCTGATCTTGTAAATAGGTTTATGCAGCTCTAATGAAGAATGACCTGATCTCTATGAGGATACACGTCAGGTTTTGTCGTTCCATAGTTTTCACTGAGCATGACATGTCTGGAATGCTTTGTGATGACTGCATCATCAAAGTACTAAGGGGTGAAAAAAATTGGAGAAGTCTCTGAGCCTGTGTATTGACTTGCTTTGCCATTTTATTGGGTTAGTCATCCTTATAAATCAAATTCTAACTCCTATGGTTTGATCATGCTGTTGAATTACCTCGGTGCCACCTCTGATACTGCCAGTGCTTCATGTCTTGGGCGCTTTGAAATAAAGTGAGGGATATCTTTTACTTCTAAGGTGATGTTTGCTCTGGAACAAGACAAGGATTTCCTGAGGTTTTACAGCTGTATCTGGCAATTCAGCTGTGTGCTCACAGACCAATTCCATGCTGTCTCCTCCGAGCACTATGCCTCTCCTTCCTCATCTCTGCATGTAGTGGCATACCATGTAGGGAAGAAGGAAACAGGTCTTATCTGCCAATGAATAGCACAGAACCACTAGGCCACCTTGGCAAAAATAATAATGTTTTCCTCTGAGTATTGTAAAAGGAAAGCCTTCTCTAATTTAAGGGAAGTGAAAATGCTGCAAAGGCTCCAGTACTGGTGGAATGCTATTAGACACAGCCAGAGCTGCACATCCATGTGTCATGAAGTCTCTGTTGCCTAGAGGAAAGTCTCCTTCAGTTTAAATTATAAATAAGCCATACTTTTGGAGCAGGTGATTCTGAATTCTTTGCGGATAATCACAGATGCATTGCAGCATAGGAACAGTGCCTTTTTCAGAAAAGGTATGTTTATAATAGCACAATGCACTCCACAGTGGGTGTATTCTAGCATATACTTGTGTTGTTTATCCATCTGTAAGTTTGTCTGTCCAGACTGAAGAAAACTTAAGCAGTCCTTAAATCTTTTAAACTGAATCAGGTGTGGGACATAAATGAACTATCTCTTCATATTAAACCATTTATAACTTGTTATTTGGCACTGAACTTAGTCCTCTGGCATGAGACTGTATTTGATATAATGAAAGGTGCTGGACAGGTGAGACTTGGCTGAAGTTCAGAGCAAATCTGACCACCACAAACAAGCTTCAGAGAATGTTCCCATTAAGGCATTTCCATGGCTAATGAAGGTTGCCACACAAATTTTAGAAGAAAGGGAAGATCCTCCCTACCCCAACTGAGAGGTATGAGACAGGGAAGGACCTGCTGGCATTGCGATTGAAGTGTGATCTGCATGCAGTGAAAGAGAGCAACATCTCTGGTCTTGGAGATGAAAATAAAAAAGGGAAGATTAAAACGGGGTCGTCAAACTCTTGCTTTAAACCAGAAGAAGCCAGTAAGGCTTTTAAGCTCAAAAAAGAAGAAAGTGCCAAGACTTAGTGCAAATGCAGAGGTCAGAAATGGGGAAGACCTTTGCTTTTTTTTTTCAGTTCAAGCAGACTTGTCTTTTATGCTGTCTGTGGAAAAAGAAGAAAAGAACCATGATTACTGCTAATGAATTTTTGAATTAAAATTTCCAGTACTTGTTATTATTCTCATAAATTGTACCTGTAAGAAACATTGCTTGGAGCCAAATTGTTTCAAAATTTCTAATTCACTCTTTTTATGAGAAGCCTAGACTTTTGGTCAGGCTGCACATCAGGGTGATTCAGTGTAGCTCTTTTCAAGCTAAAAGCACTTTATGAATTCAAACATACTGAGAAACCAGCTTACATTTTAGAAGTCATGGAAAATCTTCTCTGTTGGCTCTTCTAGAAACAGTTTCCACCTCCATCTGCCCAATAGAGTCTGCAAATATGTCTGGGAAAGAGAGGAAAATACAGAGACTTCTGCTGAACAGAACAGTTCATCTTTTATTTTTAGACCTCCAAAGGTGCATGTTTTGTGAACAGAGATTTTTGTTAGGTGTAATTAAATTAATTTTCAAGGAAGTTACTAATTTCATTGAAAGTTAGAGATCCTCCCAATGTGTGATTCATCCTAACTCCACCTCAGCTCTGGCCTGCAGGGATAACTAACTCATTTGGTGAGAAGATAATTTTATTTTAATTCTCATGCAGTCATTGGACAACTTGAAGACAAATGCCAGCTATCAATCTTTATGAGTGAATTATTGTTCTCACTATTAGGGTGTGGTGGAGTAAAGGATGTCATACTTTAGTACCTATAAAGCTTTTTAGATATAATTTTGTGTTTAAACCATAATAAACATAAAAATCATACTTTATGACTTACATGAAAAATACACTAAGACAACCAAAATTACAGACTTTGAAAAGCATGGGGGATTTTTTTTTATTTTAATAAAGGGCATAACCATTTATTTTTCAAGCATTTCTCTTCAAATTAATAACAGGATGGGTTTTTTTCCTCTAACTATTTTCCTGTATTAGCAAATTATTATTTTTTGGCCTTCCACTATTATTTGACTGGAAGCAATGATGAAAAAAAAGATCTATTTTCATGACTGGCATCTAATGTTTTATCAGAGACGCCTGACCTCCAGAGACACTGGAGAATGCAGGGGGAGTGTTGACTGCAGAAGAAATGAAGGACCAGACTCTGAAGAGCCACTCAGAGTAACCACGTATTGCACTCCAAAGCCCACACTTTGCTGTCTGCATACTTGGTGGATTTTGCCAGCATATAAAATGTCCTAGACACTCCTAATAATGATAATTAGAGTTCTAAGCCTGCCAGTGATTTACCTGGGCAGACACGTACACCCATATGGAGCTCCATAAACTTTAATGGGGCTCCATTTGGGTTTGGAGGCAGAAACAGGGGACTGGCAGAGATAACTCTTGTGGTGACTCTCACTCTGAGTGGAATTTGGGCTCTCAAATATGTACCATGGGGTGCACTAGGTGCATGTCTGCATCTGTGCTTCCAGAGTGCGTTACTTGGAACAATGTTATTACTTTTGGAAAAAGATTTTGGGGATAAATTAGTTCTGTTGCAATATTATTTGGCTGTGGTTTAATTTCTCACTCTGCATCTTCAAAAAGAGGATGAGAGGCAGCACATTTTTCTTGGTTAGTTATTACAGATAACTCAGATGCTGGTTGTTTGTATTTCGCTTCCAGTTAGTTTTAATTTCGTTTCGGTTTCTTTGAAGTGTGACAAGAACATCATTTCTGGGAACTGCATGTATGTCTTTTTACAATTTGTTTGATATGGGAAATATATTCTCATTCCTTCAGTTCTGGGTTCCCAGAATTAGCTCTTGTTCATGTAAATGGTATCACCAAACTCGGGCAATATATTGGTAGAATTGTTTAAGTGAATAACTCTTTCCTCTTTTCTATTTTTTTTCTAAGATATTTGCTGTCTTTCAAGATCCCAAAGCTCTACTAATTTTGTTTCCAAACTGTTGCCTGGTCTGGAACATTGACAGTGCAGAATTTCAATATAGAAATGTCTTTGGGTGTGATCTTCGGGAGTCTTCTCCATTATTACTTGATGGAGATCAAGAAAATGGTATATTGGTTTCTTGACTCCTGCTGATCATTCATTTCTAAAACATATTGGTGAGCCATTGTTTAAATTGCATAAGTAGTGCAACAAATCACATAAAAATAAGTGAATAATTTTGAAGTATATGTTTTGATTGTGTCCTGAATCACTACTTATTACAAGGACAATTTATTTATTAATACAAAAACACATAACATTATTTTCATTGTAAATTTAAACTGATTTTCTTTTGAAACGTAAACCGCACACAGTGCCAACCATGAACTGATGCTGAAATTCACTGTGCTATTCATCATATCTGGAAGTCTGCTATTTGTGAAAGTGGTGTCTGCTTTTGCTACATTATATTGCTAACAAATGTCATTACAGTCTTGAATTAGTATTAGGGTAAATTAAAGGGAAATGAGGAAGCCACAGTCAAAACAAGTTCCTCTGATGAATATGTGTGAGGGGTTTTNACTAGGATTTATTATAAGCATTTGCAAAGCCTTTTTGGGATATCAGGTAGCACATAAATGCTGCTAATTGTTAAAAAACTCCCAAACCCCCAAAATCCAAACATTTATCCTGAAATTATTTTGGTTCTCTCTGCAATCTATTTTGTTCGGAAAAATTAATAATATTTTTTCTGTTTTCTGAATTTACGTCTTTGTAATTAAATACTTCTTAGAATATAAATAGTTTNATAATTTATATTCATACGACAACTTATTTTTTACATGCACAGTTCCAGCATGGAGGTAGTTCTGGGTGTTTCTTGATTCTCAGCCTGTTAAAGCATGGAGACTGAAGAATTACTTACTTCCTTGTCTGCTGGGCTCTGATGTAGTTCATTGTGCAGCTTGAATTTATTTTTCATTTCTTTTAACAAAGAGGAATCAGGTCACAACGTTTCAAGCTGTTGGCCTCAAAGCTTATGGACTACAAACTAAATATTTCTGAAAATAGTGGTCTTATGGTTCATTTGCTGTTAATACTGTAAATGTG
>WEKX01000894.1:255110-301579 GCA_013390025.1 Pitta sordida
CCTAAACATTCATTTTCATTTACAAAATGAGATTTTCTTGCTTTTATTTTTGCTTATTTAAGAAAATGTTTTGACAAAACGGAATCGCAAAGGTAGGGACGAATACTGTGAAAAATTTAGGCAGGTCTCAAATGTGTACAACTAAGCACTCTTCATAAGTCATGTTAAACACTGCAATTTTTTGAAAAAAGAAAAGTAATATTTCAGAAGTACTAAGCATTATGCTTAAACCACAGATTCTGTAAAAAATGAACTGCATAAGCTATTAGCAACTGTATGCGTCATAAACACCTTAGGCAAGAAAATGAGATCCTAATGCCAAATGCAGCTGAGCTCCATCAGTCTACACAGAGCTACACTTCTGCAATTTTATAAGATAAATGTCTCTGCTGTTTTATGTGATGAAACTACAGCTTGGGTGAATCCTCTTATTTTTCACCAGTGATTTAATAAAGGCAAGCTCAATATAAATATTGAAAGGCTGCAAGTATTGAAAATACTTTTTCCCCAGTAGCTGAAATATGTGAGAGCTTTGTCTTTTCATATTGATTGTGCAAAAAGAAAAAAAAAAGTTAAGACTTGTCTATACTAGAGGTGGGTATATTTACCAACTAGTGGGCTCTAAACATTTTCTCTAACATACAGTACTTTATATTGCATTTGTAGAAAAAAGTCTTCGTTGAATTATGCCTCATCCCAGCTACTGGGAACTTCAAACCCCATTTTAATCTCAGCAGAAACAGCTAGTGAATGCCTCCTACCTCTTAGTAGAGATTAAAAAGGAGAAATGTTGCAAACTCTATTTCCCCACAACTATTTTTTTGACACCCATCACTGTGGTAACACAATAAAAGAGCTGCATTTAATTATTTTTTCAGAACTCATAGGTTTAGAAGAGATGGGGTATTTATGAGCCCCATTTGTGCACTTCAATCCACAAGGTACCAAGACACAGAACATAAACCAGCGGTTATTGGAAGTTGTGCCCCTGAAAACGTTTGCCTTGTTCTGCTCCTCTCTCCAAATAAAATATTGAGCATTAATTTAATCATTAAAAGAATAACGAAAAGAAGGAGCGATGAAAATGTGATCAAGGTAGACAATTAATAGTCACACAAGTGTCATTTTTAAAACAGTTTAAAATATCTCCTGTGCTGCTCTGCTGTGTTCGTGGAATAAATCTACTTTAATTATTTCCTGTTCAGGCTTTCCTCGGTTTCCTTGGTTTTAGGAGGAGTTTACCTAGCAAAAAACCAATGCTGCTCATTTCCTCAGTGGATTAACTGGGCAATGATGAAACAGAAGCTTCTGTCTGCTTCATTCTTTACACAACCTGGTGTTAAAGAGTGACCTTTCACCCTCAGAGATTTTAAGGATTAAGGATGCTTTTAAGTCTCGGTCTGGTTACTAATCCACCACTTTCACTTGATGTTAAATAAGCACTTCCTGATTTACCCTTTAAATCCTGTAAACATAATAAAACAGAGTTTAACCTTTACCTTAGGATTTTACCACTATCTTATGCTCTGTCAAATAAACCTTTATAAGAAGCAGCAAAGAGAAAACTAATAAGCCGTGCCCTGATTTTTTTATTTTTTTTTTTACCTTGGGATATGTAACAAAACATTACACTATTTTTAATATATTTAGGTCAAACAGTTGTTAGGGTGCATTGGGGTCCTTACACTGTGCAAATAATGGAATTTTTAAAAAGCATTTTATAAACTATTTGAAATAATGAAATAGATGTTTCTTCTGCATTCAGACTGCTGTGAGCAAACTATACTGGAAGGAGTTGAATGGAAATATATTGAGGGAGATTTCATAATCCAAGGCTTTGCAAGTTTCAAGAATATCATTTAGCCTCCAGCCATTGCTTTGTAAAGTCAGTCTCCCATCTGGTGTAAATTGTATGTAAACTCTATTTTCAGTCCAGGGAATATCTTGACTTACACCAGCCATGGATTTGACCCACAGAATTTTCTTTTTTTTTTTTTTTTTGCTGTGTTTTTCTCTTTAGGAAAATGGTATCTAAGCTGATGAAATATTCATTCATGGCTATTTCCAGTGGCACAAAGTTGTCACTAGTCTCTGCCAGAACACTTCTGTCTATGTCACAACTGCAAAGGGTGTCTCCTTATCATTTATTTATATAAATAACTTCTTACCTACATAAATAACTTCAATACAATCCTCCCAGACTGGAGCCTGGTCTGGGGAGTAAGGGCATGAATGGTGGGACCACCTGGGAGTCCCTGTCTACGTGACAGCTCCAAGTGCTGAAACTGGGGACAATGGTACCCAGAAAAATACTATTGAAAATGCCTTCTTTCAGTCATTACAACCTCTGCCCATCAAGTATTTTAAACCAGGTTTGTTTTCACCAAACACACAAAATAATTAATTTCAAAAATTCTGGGTTCTGTCACCTTAGAGGGTTTCTGGTTTTATATGTCAGAGTTGATAGCAGTAAGTAGAAAAAAATTATCCCATGATAAGAAGTTAATTCCCTCTTCTAAGGCCCTAAATCAAGGACCTTATTAACAAAGGAATACAGTTATCTGTCTGAATGGAGACCTTGCATGCCTTTTGGTATCTTTTTGGGAATATTTATTTTAATTAAATTGAATATCTGCCTTGTATCTTGCAAATATCTGATTGTCTCTGCATCAGCTATTGCCTAAGAGGGAATATAGACAAATAATCATTTATACATGCATGATTTTCTTACTATGATCAACAACCCCTTTGTCTTCTGCCTTAATAATGCAAAATAACCTGTTTCCTCTATGTTTGCTAATGCTGCAAGGGATTCAAGTGCAACTGCTCCTTGAGAAGTTTGAGGGATCTGTTACCTGAACTGGAGAGGAGTTTCTGTCAAACCAAATTCTGATGTTCTAAAATCTCTGAATGACATTAGGATGTAATGCTGAGGCAGCCAACTTTTCTGGTGTCTGCTGAGGATAAGTAGATGTTGCCAGAGTTCACAAATGGCTTGAATTCATGGAGCAAAGATTATTTGCAACCTCCTTGGAAAATTATTGAGTTTACTGAGCGGGATTGATTATGAGAGTTTTATGGTATGCAGAATAACCTGCTGTCCTAAGAGACTTAATATTGGACCTTTTTATACAATCTGGAGATAAAAGTCCTGTTAAAGGCAGTAACGACTGTAGCAGCACATGCAAACAAGAAACAGGACAAAGGAGACAATTATAAACAAAGGAAACTTTATTTCTGGTTTTCATTGAAATTCGGGAAATATGGTGGATGGAAGAAAATGCCTTTGTTTTACAGGTTTTCCATCCATCACAGACACTGGCAATGCTTTGTTAATGTGTCTTGTGCCAAAGTGGTCCTGTGAGGCACTGCCAGTGGGAATAAAACCAGAATGAAACATCTGAATATCTCAAAAACAGCCTATCCTTTGAAATAGCCTCCCACAGATGCTGGAGATCCAAGTAGTTCATAGCAGTGTGAGTAACATTCTTCCCCTTGAAGCAGAATTTGATGAAATTGAGCAAGAGCAAGCCAGCCCTTGGCATGACTCCATGAGATCCACAGGTGCTGAACTAGTGAATAATTTGGTCTGTCTGCTAAATGCAGGGGGCTGTCTTTCCACATGACAGAGGCAACTGTAAGAGGTCACCCAAATTTCTTCACCACCAGCCTTTAATGAGGGATGCTACATGCAGAGATCAAAGGGAACTGAGGAAGAAGTCCTTCATGTGATTTCAAAAAGGCTTAATTTAGGCTATCCATAAGTTTTGTGTGACTCAGGCTATTGCCATATATTCTGGAGTGTCTTCAAGTGAAGGAAACACATAAGGTGAAAAAGAAGAAAGAATTTAGAGTGTTGAACTGATGAGGTGGTTTGGTGGCCTTTTTCTTCTTTTTTCTTACAACAATTTTTATTTCTTGTACTATTTATTTTGTACTTCTTAATGTCCTGAAAACACCTTATATGAGACTCACACAGTAATTTATGACTTTGGTAACTTTCATTATTATCTCTGCTTGCTCAACCCTCTTGAATGAAAATTATTTAAACCCAGAGGGGTTTTTTCTGGATTCTGGAATAATATAGGAGAACACACACTTGTACCTGTAACAAATTATTTGCCAAAACATTTTATGACATTTAAAGTTCCCTACCTCTTGGGTTCCTTCTAGAATCAATAATTATAGACTCTGTGGCTTTTAGTGAATTATACGAGGAGGGATATTGAATGCAATTTCTGTTTTCATGGGGGAAGCTGGACCACTGGAGGGTTAGGTGATTTTAGTTGAAGTCAACCAGTTAGACGAGGGGTTGAGAGGTGTGAAGCACTGACCTCTTTGTGCAGTTGTCTCTCTGTCCATGAAGACACATCACTTCAATTAACTGAGGGTAATTAAACCAGATTCCTCTATTCAGCTGATGAACTGCTGCTATAGCACGTCTTCTGTTGCTGGGGTTGCCTACAGGAGAAAGCAACCAAAAAGCATTCTGGAGAACAAGATTCTCCAAAGGGGACACGAAAATCAAGATTAAAGAATTTGAAGGTGAATTGGGAAGAAGAGTCACAAGGACCGTGGCTCTGGCCAGCCGGATGTAGCCATCTCTTGAACTTGATCTGAGCTGCTAATAGGGAAGGGACCAAAGAATGGAAGAACAGGGCCTTGCTTCTGGGCTTGGTATGGATACTAAAAAGCTACCTTGAAGCCAGGTAGGCTGGTTTTATTTGGGAAAGAGCAGCTTCTACAGAAGTGCAGAGTGACCAAGCTATGATATGGTCTATGCTAGCAACATCAAACATTTTTATATGAAAGGAAGATGAAACAATGACTGAAAAAATACATTTTTGCATTTCTCTGCAACTCTGCATTAGTGTGGAGCTAAACTTATTTCCAGTATACGTATGCAAAATNAGGTGCATAACCAGAAAGGTGATGCAATGGTACCAGTGGGAAGGAAAGGGCTGATGGGAGAGGTATGAGAAGGCCTAAGGTGCCGAGCAAGTCATCCAACATGCAGGAGAGACACTGGCCCATCACTAAGGTCCTCTATGGTCTCACATTGTGTTGTGTCAAGGACAACAGCTACAAGCGCTGCCAAAAGAAGGGGAAGTTACACTTAACTTAGCTCGATGCCAAATAAGTGCCATTTAAATAAGAATAAGCTTTTAAAATAGAANTCTATTCAGCTGATGAACTGCTGCTATAGCACGTCTTCTGTTGCTGGGGTTGCCTACAGGAGAAAGCGACCAAAAAGCATTCTGGGGAACAAGATTCTCCAAAGGGGACACGAAAATCAAGATTAAAGAATTTGAAGGTGAATTGGGAAGAAGAGTCACAAGGACCGTGGCTCTGGCCAGCCGGATGTAGCCATCTCTTGAACTTGATCTGAGCTGCTAATAGGGAAGGGACCAAAGAATGGAAGAACAGGGCCTTGCTTCTGGGCTTGGTATGGATACTAAAAAGCTACCTTGAAGCCAGGTAGGCTGGTTTTATTTGGGAAAGAGCAGCTTCTACAGAAGTGCAGAGTGACCAAGCTATGATATGGTCTATGCTAGCAACATCAAACATTTTTATATGAAAGGAAGATGAAACAATGACTGAAAAAATACATTTTTGCATTTCTCTGCAACTCTGCATTAGTGTGGAGCTAAACTTATTTCCAGTATACGTATGCAAAATATGTGACTGTGCCAGATATATGCCAGAAAAGATCTTCATCAAAGGAGTTAAATGGATTTTGTGTAGTCACCATTCTTTTGGTATTCCAATAGGTCACTGTATTGTCATTAAAATCAAGAAGAGGACCAATGGTCTTCTCACACTACAATTTCCATGGTCAGGCTCAATTTACTCCAGATAAACAACAGAAAAAGCTCAGAGTTTGGAGAAAATCAGGAAATGGTTTACTTTCAAGTGGAGTTGACCTCCTCAGCCAACAATAACAGAAAGAAGTGTATATATACATATATAAAAAGCATTTAAATTTTATAATATATTGGCCTGACACATGTAGTATTACATTGCATTATTTAGCATGTCTTAAACAAAACAAAACCTTTTGCTGAGCAGTTACCATGCAGACAGGTTATGGCATTTGCAGAGTAATTAGCAACTGTAAAATATGACTAACCAAATCATTATTTTTAGCTAAAAAAATAGGCGCCTACATTCTTACATATAAAACATTTTTTATAAGCTGTGCATGACCAGGAAATATTTTATAATAGCACTTAAGACAGAAAAAATACTAATCAGGATTTTAAACGTCTATAGTTATAGTCCTGTAAATATTCTTGAGAATGAAATTAATAGCTTCCAGAGAGGTGCATAACCAGAAAGGTGATGCAATGGTACCAGTGGGAAGGAAAGGGCTGATGGGAGAGGTATGAGAAGGCCTAAGGTGCCGAGCAAGTCATCCAACATGCAGGAGAGACACTGGCCCATCACTAAGGTCCTCTATGGTCTCACATTGTGTTGTGTCAAGGACAACAGCTACAAGCGCTGCCAAAAGAAGGGGAAGTTACACTTAACTTAGCTCGATGCCAAATAAGTGCCATTTAAATAAGAATAAGCTTTTAAAATAGAAATAAAGGATTCTTCTTCATGAGAACGCACTACTGATTTTGCTAGCACCTTCCAGAGTGCAGCAGTTTTGACATCTAGGAGGCAGCCTTTCCCTGGGATCACTCAGTGTGCTTCTTAGCGAAGCTCTCCGGATTGTTCACCTGGCTTCCCTTTAAATTTGCACTTCTTAAAAATGACTTCAGCGCCAACCCACTGGAGTTGATCTAAGTTCCCTCAAGTCTCATGGAACTTAGCTCATGTTCATCAAGAGCTTCTCTGAGTTGCAAGTCAGTGAGGTGTGAAATGCTTGTGGTTTGATGATTCACAGAACTCTCACCGTGAGCCTTAATTAATCAATCTTTGGAAGGAATTTGAAATCCTCAGATGAAAGGCTCTGTAGCTGCAAAACACTCTTATTACAATGGCCGCCACTTGTCTTCATGGGGACCTCATTTTACCAGTCTTTTGTGTACCATGGCAATAACTTCCCTCTTATGTTGAAAGGGCAAGAGCTGTGTAAACATGCTCATCAGCAAATATTTCTCATGCTGGTAGTTTAAAAGAAACTATACTTGAAAAGCAACACAACTTCCCTTACAGACATATCTCCCCAAGCTGTGATCTTGTCAGGCTGCAGACATTAAACGAAGCTGGGCTGGGTCAGCACAGGCAAAACATGGAATGATGCTAGTGATTGAGGAAAATAAAACATCTGAATCCAAATTCTTCCACCATGGTGCTCTCACAGACCACTAGGAGCTCACAAACTGTCCTTCTCTACTGCTGTGGCATGAACTAAAGCAAAAATATCTTCTCACTATCAGTAAATTATATCTTAATTCTTTATATGGTAAAATCACTGATTTAGCGTACCCTCCTAGCCTGTCATACAGCTTCATTGAAGGCAAAGAAATCTACCCCTAAGAGTGTACAGTCTGCATCCCCATCATGGGTGTGTCACTGGATGTGGCTGAAGAACAGAAGGAGAGAGGTATGAAGGATGATGTTAAAATTGTATTGTACTTGTGTCAGATGTGGTTTTCATTTTCCCATGCATGAGCTGCTTTGCTTGGCTTGAATGTTCACACCTCTCGGTTTCACAGGTAGATACTTTTCTCCTGGTACTTAGATTAGAGTGGTTTTCAATCATCTTAGGCATTCTTATTTGAGAGGGAATAACTAATGACAATAACTTGCACATGGACTGCAGATTTGTCTGATTTTTTTGGTATAGAAATTTTGGATTCATATTACAGATTAGACATTAAGGAAAACAGTTTGAGAGATAATTGACTCATCCACAGCTAGATTGTCATGTCTAGTATATGAAGTCTCTGAGGCGAATAGATGTTTCTTACACTGTTTGCAGAACTGTGTAGGACAATTATAGGTGGAATATGGAGTTATTTTATTATTTGTGTTCCATAAATAACCATGTTTTCTGCCCAGATGTTCCAAGTGTTCGAAGCCAGTGTTCAGAGATGATGTAACAGAACAATGACCATTGGTTGTGTTCAGCTGCTGAATTCCCAAACCTGTTAGGATTTGAGGTTGGTTTTGGAGTTGATCCCCAAGTCCAGGCTTGTCCCTTACAATCTTTGTTTAAAATTAGCTGGTGAACATCAAGAGAAATTGGAGCAGATCTGGGTTCTGTAGGTGGCAGATGGAGACTACTTACCATGTTAAAAAGGCGCATAAAAAACAAACACTAAAAGATTTGTAAAAGAGCAGGAGAAGGATGGTGCTTCCTGCAATTCTCTATTTACCAAGTGAAGTAAGAGTTGAAGGACATGCACTTGCATTCTGCATTCAAAAACAATATTCTGAAATCTGTTGCAAAACACCATGAAGAAAGGTACCATAAAAATCTTACAGTAGATGCAAGTCACTGTCTTCGGCAGTATACTCATGTAAGGGAAGTCTTGTCTACAAACACCCTAATCTTACTTTTCATCTTCTGCCTTTTGATCTTTCCAGCTTGGCGTCTTTCCTATCTAGTCTGAGGTTTATCACTCACTTCTGATCATGTCTGGAAAGTTTTTTTGAGCATAATTTTTGCATATCATACATGATCTAATATCAGCTTATTTTAGTTGAAACTATTGTTGAGTATTCAGGATACCAGTGTAACTGGTTGTGCAAAAACTGTTCATCTAATCTGGTAATGTGGATCTATAACCTCAGATGCAATAGAAGAAATGCTTCTTGGCTGATTCCAGTGCTTGGGATGGAGCAGAAGGAGCAGGACCACCCATGTAATATTCATATTGAGGCAGCGCAAAGCTTGGAAAGTCCCAGGCCACAGTTGCTCCAATTTCAATGTTCTTTATACATGCTCTAAATTATCAGATCATGTCTCAGCTCCTTCAGAACTCACACTTATATTCCACTGGTGGAGAAGAAAACGGGAGGAAAAATCAATTTGTACCCAGGGAACACCAGCATGTGGAACTTATTGTCTGCTGTTTCTATGCCTGTAAGTTCCTTTCACTGCCTTAAAAATTTTCTGTGCCTTATAAAAAAGAAAAAATATAATTTTTAATATGAGGCAGCATCCAGGATCAAGATAGTTTGGGGAGGAACAAGCCTGAGCATGGAGCCGAAGCAGCCTCGCCCTTGTTGCGCTGCTGGATTCAACAATCCCAACCATACCTAGACTTTCCTACATAAGGTTTTTCTGAAGAAGGTAATAAAACTCCATTTAAAAAAATGCGCATTTTTCAAATTCACAGAGTTTACTGGATTTTCATGGTAGCACAAGTATAATATAGAAATTAAGGAAAGATGGATTTGAGATGTACAATGTACAAATTAATTTTGTCTAATAGAAATTCACTGTTTCCTTTAAAAATACTTGATTCTGATCATTAAGCAGCCATAAGGCTACCACCGATACCTTGCACAGATCAAATACTTTCTCCATGTCATATTCATACAATTAATTTAGGTGTTTGTGTGTCTCTTGTGTATTTAACCTCCACTCTGATTTGGCTGCATTTTTATTGACAATTCATTTAAAGAGGTAATATTTTAGCACTTAATGCTTGTCTGCTAAACAGTAGAACTTACTAAGAGTTCCTAGATGTGATAGCAGTCATTGTATCACTCATAACTTTTTCTTCCATATAATGTATTTGTGAATTATTACCTTAGTTTCTCAAAGTTCAGCAAAAAATTAAAATCGATTAATTTAATGAAACAACATTATCCCAATGTCAAGTAGCTCAAATATTCTTTTTCTTTATTAAACAGTATTTTCATTCACACTTTCGAATTACACTTTGTTCAAAGGTCTCATAAGAAGAAATTTCGGGTTTTTTTTGCCTTGTCCTTCTAAAATAAATGTTGAGAGGATTCAGCCTTCAAAGAGCTCATAGAATTTGAGATAGAAATAATCCAAGAGGATTTCCATGGTGATAGGAATATGGGCCAGGCTACACTTTAAGGAAATAGCATAAAAGCAAATGTTAAAAAAGTTAGATTAGTAGGTAATCATTTTCTCTGACAATAAAATCAAGTGGAATAGGCTAGACATGAGAGGAATGTATAAGTCATTGCTTTAAAAATGAGCTGGGACAAGCAGCATTTGGTCAGGTGTGCAAAGGAACCACACTTCAATTTTGAGTCAGCCTTTTAAAAATCAAGTTAATTATTGTTTGGAAAAAGAACAGCATGTATTGCGGTATTTGGAAATAGAAGCTCTACAGCAAGACATTGAAGAGATGCAAACGGTTAAGAGGTGGAAAATAAGAGCCATCAAGACCACAAAGCTTCTGTGTTGAATGAGAAATAGTGGGTTTTGTTTACTGATATTGTGTTCTTTTTAGTTGTATGAATTGTGACACACAAATATTTTTATGACTGCATTTATTCTCCATAACAATATGAATGAGCCACTGAATAATAACCAAGTCCCTTGTGACTGCAGAAGAAGGGTGATTAAATTATAATCACATTGGATTAATTAATCTATAATATTTGTTCTTTATATGAAAGAGGAAAATCAGCCTTCAACATAAAGGTTATGTACTCATGAGGTCTGTGTCTTAATAAAGAAAAGGCTTGGGGAAAAAGCTTGACAAGCCCCCCAGATATGATGTGTTGTAAATGTAGACAGAAGGTTATTACTGATATAAAATACATTCAATGTAATTATCAGCCACAACAAATAATCAGAGAGATAATAATGAATAATTAACATTTTTATTTTTCTGTAGTAATGTGTCTAATAGATAAGTGCACAACATAGAATTAATTTATTATGCTATAGCATTTTAGTAATGAAAACTATATCATCAAAATATCTCTTCAGTGGTAGTGCAAGATATCTGCTTAAATAACTGATAAGGCTTATTCCTTTGTTTTCCCCACCCAATTGTACTGAAGATGCCCTGAATGCAAAGAAATAGCAAAAGGAACTATAATAATCTGTAAGAAAACCATAATAAAAATATAAATCTTGTGACCTTATCCTCTAGTCACAATAAATTAAAAAATGCAGGTTTAATGTATTACATTAAATTTCTACACATTCTATTTTAATTTCATTTCTGCTGAATTTGTTACTAATAAAATACCATTTGCAATTTATAAAGAATAAGTCAGTATATAAAAATAATCTGTGTACTGAGTGAGAGAGAAAATTTATGCCCAAAAGGTAATGTACATATAGATTTCAATTACTTAAATCCAATAATTTATGTATTGGAAAGGATATTTTCCAAGTTTTTAACTGGTCATAAATCTCATTTTATGAAGTGTGGTTTTGTACATATTACTTTTAAATAACAATAAATAATATTTATTTTTTAATTTATTGTTTTTACCTGTGGGTGAAAAAATATTAATTTTATCATATTGCACAGAAGACAGTCATCTGTACGAGTGTCATTTCTGAAACTCTGAGCAATCATATCCTGTGCTTTCGAAGCCCAAAGTGTGATTTTTATTAATTTTTTAAAAACTCTTTACTAAAGCCTGAACTGTAATCAGACACCTAAATTACCTTGGACCTCAGTTTAGTTCAGTCTCATAGTCTGCAGTTTAGTCTTATCTTTAGCTAAAACTGGTGACTAATTATTGTGTTTCACCAAGTATCATTGAGGCCCTGCTGGTTTAGATGTGTCTGAAGACCAACACCTTTTTGGTCACATTCTTGGTCAAAAAACCCCCACTCACAGTCAAGATGAGTGCAAAAAGCTTTTCTTTCCATATGCTTGATCAAGAATTTCCAACATATTTGAGTTCCGGCTGCAATACTGACTTTCTTTGGTGAGACATCAAATCATCGTAGAGATTCATCACCCAAGGATTTCCTTTAACCCACACCACTGGGTAAATTGTCAATGGTAATGCCCATATTGAGCGAAGTGATACAGGCTGAGGAGTCCATGGGTTGCAAAATTACTTCCCATAACTGGGCAAATCTAAGGATCCCTATTCTGGGGGTTCATAAGGTGTCCGGGGAGTCTGCTTAGTTGGTATTCAGAGGCTCCATTGTCTTCTGATAATGCCTGATTTTTCTTTCTTCTTTTTTAATTATTAACAGTTCCATCAGTTTCTTTTTCTGAACAATATTTTAGGGTTTCTCTTTTTCTTGTTCTCTGAGATCTTCTTATTACATTACTACACAACTGCGCTACTAAACCTTGTCTTTAGAAGAGGCAAATAAAGCAAGGGGAGGGACAAACCATTTGTCTATCAGTAGACTATGAGAGAAGGGGAAGAGAGAAAGATGATACTTTTGATGAATATTTGTAGCTGAGCAAGACAGTGCACTAAATGGCTTTTCTCTTTTCAGTATTGGAGCATACATGTATTTCTGAAAGCAAAAGACTCTAAAAGCAAAAGGCTCTAAATCAAATGTGAAGTTAAAAAAAAAAAACAAAAATAAAAAAGATTTATAACTGCCTGTGGCAACTTACTATTCCCTGCTAGTCAAATTAATCTCCTGCTTAGTTTATTGAGTAAGGTATATTCTTCAGTTACGAAAATTTCTGGTCATCTTACTAGGCTATATGATCAGCAATAGCCTGAGGGGTTTTGCAGGAAGTGATTTTTGGGTCTATGTGGAAATTATAAAGGGAAATTATAAAGCACTGCACCACAGGCACAAAGAGTTTGAAAATAGACACCAGAGATTAAAAAAAAGAAAAATACTTTAACATGGGGAGTTAAATCAATAAAGTTTCAAGCTTACTTTTAATACCCTTTCAGCAGTGGCTAGTTTTTCCTGATATAATGGCGGTGATTTGCTAATTGATTTGGTCATCAAAAAGGCTAATGACCCAGTCTACATTGGAAAGTAAAGCCATTTGTAACTCAGAAAACCGTAGAATGTAGTGGGCTCATGTGGGCCATTTCCTCCAGGCAAAATAAGTCCTTGTTTCCATACCTGTGGGCAGGAAAATGTCCTGGACTGAGGTGTGTCCTGACTCGGGGGTACAGAGCACTGGTATTGCTGGCAGTGCCCATGGTAGGTGCAAGTCCCTTCCGTGCTTTATCCTGAGGGGATAAAGTGAAACTTAATTTTTGTTTTTACTGGCAATATCAGTTTTTCTTTTCTCTTCTTTCTCTTCATGTTCAAGTAGAGTAAGGATTTCAAAATAAGACCTGACATTTAGTTCTTGTTAAGAAGTATTAGTTTCAGCTAGTTTGATCCTGAGGAATGACTCAATTCCCCTCTTTAAAAAGGTCTTTTAAAAAAAAAAAAGTATGCAGATTAATGTTCTGAAAAATCTTGACCATCTTTCTATCTTTTCTCAAAAACAAATTTTAAAAAACTAAACTGCTCCTGTCATCAGCCTAATGGCATAGTGTCCCATACCTACTCTAAATGTAGTTATTATTGATCAGCTAATGCAATATTTAATTATACTCACAAGAGAGAGGGACTTCTTCAGTGTGTGATTCATTATCCCATATGAATGGAAACTTCTCAATCTTGGTAGATAACCAATAAGCAAATGTTATTGATTGTTCTCCAACATCAAATAAGGGTAATAAATATCACAATTTGAGGTTTGAATGTCACATCCAGGAGAAGTTTCAGAACCATCCGTTAATGAGTTTTTAATCTTTGACCCCCTTGCTAATGCCAGCTGTGGTCTCTTCTTGATTATTAGCACTTCCCTGCCATTGCAAAATGACTCTGCCTTGGATTATATACATTATTAAAGGCTCACTGTAAAAATCTTAGCAGTGTTGAATGAACTGTACTAAAACCACTTATCTAAAGAAGACAAATTTCTTGAAAGGAAAAATTTCATGGAAATTAAAGAAAAAGCAAGAATAAAGAGTAACAAAATGACAAAGAGGTATGAGAAAAAATTGTGTATGATTCCAAAAGAGACTTTTTTCTATTCGTGAACAAACTTATTGATGGCTCACCTCAAATAAAAAAGTTAACCTTCTCATGAGAGACTGGGACAAGTTACCCATCAGACATAATAAACAATACAGGATAATCAATAATAGTGCACCAGCTCCTCTGTAATAACTGTCCATATATGCACTTGAACTTCCTGACAGCCATGGACACCAAGTCAGCAGAGCCTTCTGCCTCATCTCGCAAGGTCAAATTCATTGGATTATATTTGCATTTACTGTGGGCTATGAAATCAGAAGTGTAAAACAGCTACTGATACTCTACACTTAGTTTTAGTGCTCTGCTTGTGTCTGAACATACTTGAGCCCTAAATCTAGACTTGTAGTCCTGAATCCCCCTGCCCAACTTCCACCTAACTCTGCAGATCATTCACTCATATTTAAGTTCTTACTAGCAGTCATGGATTCACTTCCTTTATCTTTTCACTGTTGCATGCTCTGTCCCTGATCAAATTAATCCCAAATTTTGTTTTGAAAATCCTTTCCTGGTGGTTTAAGTTAAAAGTTGGTGGCTGAAGCAACATTATTGATTTGAATTCTCTCAAGCAGAGGAGAGAACTTACTCTTTCATATCTCACTTCTTGGACAAAGGCTCAGTATGTTCTCAGAATGCTTTTTGAAAACCTGTGCTCTCTGCTTTTGCAGACTTGATTGTTTAAGGACACTCTCTCCCTGTGCACGAGGAATTTATCTCTTTCATATGAAGTCACATATAAATGGAGGCTGACCACGGTGAGTTGACTCTGGCTGCATACCAGGTGCCCAACAAAGCTTCTCTATCACTTCCACCCTCAGCTGGACAGTGGGGAGAGAATATAATTAAAAGTTCATGGGTTGAGATACAGATGGGGAGAGATCACTCAACAATTCCTTCACAGGCAAAACAGTGAAGTCAGTTTAATTTATTATCAATGAAATAATGTAGTGGAGACAGTGTTAAGAGTTGGACTCGATGATCCTTGTGAGTCACTNGTTTATTATCAATGAAATAATGTAGTGTAATAAGAAAGAAAGAAACCCAAATCTTAAAACTTTTCCACCCCCTCCTTCATCCTGGGCTTAACTTCACTCCCAAATTTCTCATCCTTCTCCCTGCAGTGGCACAAGGGGATGGGGAATGGACATTGTGGTCAGTTTATCACGTGTTGTCTCTGCAGCTCCATCCTCCTCAGCGCGAGGACTCATCACACACTTCCCCTTCTCCAGACTGGGGAAGTTGCCACAGGAGACAGTCCTCCAAAACCTTCTCCAGTGTCAGTCCTGGGGCAGGGTGGGAGTTGTCTCTTTTCCTGTGGATCTCCAGGGACTGCAAGGACACAGAGAACTCACACTGGTCTTCACCACAGGCTGCAAGGGAATCTCCCCATGCTCCTTCACTGTCCTTGGGGCCTGCGGGCCTCGTGTATTCTCTCTCAGAGAGCAGATTTCCACAGAAGCCATCCCTGTAGCCCCCTGCTACCAAAACTTTGCCGTGTAAACCCAATACACTAACAGAGGTAGATGGCAAAACCCCCAGATTTTCAGAAGCTAATCTGTTTCCAATAACATCTTTAAAATTATCTTGTCCTTTTCAGGAATCTAATTCTTACTCAGCTATAGCAGAAATATAAAACTAAGGTGTTTAGCTTAAATCAAGACAAATTAAAGGAGGAGTCAGTCAGTAAGTCCACATCTATGTAGAATAAGATTTTAGGACATGTATTTGAAAGTCAAATATTCATAGTCAAGATACAGTCATCCTGACTTTTAGACAATCAATCATTTCAATTTTCTCTACAGCAAATAGGATGTATTGCAGCTATTAGGCCAAAGAATTCCGGGTTCAAAACAAAAACAGATTACCTCTCCCCAATGAAACTAGCCATTAGTTTTCTAAATAACAGAATTCCTCCAATTCCCCACAGCCCAAACCAGTCCAAAACCCTTTCCAAAACAGCTTTCATCAAGTTGTCTCCTGTGTGTTTTCATTCTGAGAATGAATAGATTTGTCTTCAGCATGCTTCCTTGGATGAATGATGGACTTTCTATCCCAGGCATTGAATCTATGTAGTTATCTTTAGTGAACTCAATGTGTTGTGCTTTCATTAATGGTCTACAGCAAGTAGTTCCTGTAGATTTACACCCTCATCCTTTTATTGCTGGAAATCTATTTAAAACTGTCCGGGGACTCTGCTGAAGTGTTTATGGAACTAGATTCTTGGCAGTCTTTTTTGTCTGTGTCATAACACCCACCCCACTATCTGGTATAAACAGCAAGAGATGCCCAGGGGATGCCCAGCAGTGTCACAGCAGGAGCAATACAGCAGGGCAGGGCTGGCAGAGCTACTGCATGGACTCCAGGCATCACTCATACACCTGGGACTAACCCATGCTACATTCTCTATCTTCACTGAAAAGTATAAAATTTAGCTCTCCCTTTCCACTCATAATCCTTCCTTAATTACATCTTGCTTTTATATCTGTACTGTTCCAGTCTGGATTTTACCCTATGTCCATCATCATGATATCTGAGCTCTCAGTCCCTCGTGTCATGGGTTAACACCTCGTCACATATCCAAACACTCCTGAGGGTGGACTGGCTTGTGGCAATGTCATACCATTTCTTACTCTTCTCTTAGTATCAGCTGCAGCACATAGAAAGGAACAACCAAGAGAGCCTTGTCACGTTAAAAGAGTGAATAGAATGTGAAAAGTTATTAGAGAGAGAACAGAGAACAGAAGAATAAATACCTTCATACTCTTGTGTAGATCTGTGTTTCCATGTCTTGAATACTGGATGCTGTATTTGAGAGACCATAAAGAAGAAACCGGAAAAGATCAGTGAAGGAAGATGAGGAACTGAAAAGGTAAGAAACAAGCTACATAGACTAGGGAACTTCTGGATGGGATGTTGGAGAGGATATAAAACGAGCATAGAAAACAAGCATAGACATTTTTACAGGCTGTATCCATACTTTCCAATTAATTTCAGAGTGGAATTATTTTTTAATGGATCCTCTGGTTATCTCCATTTACTGCCTGCTAAGTAAGTTGTCAAAGCAGTTTAGGTACAAGTACTTAATGACGAAATTTGTTTACAAGCCAATATTTAAACCTCACCACAGCACATTCCCCTACTGTGCACCTAATAGAAAAATCACCCCAAGTATTTACTATAAGGAAATTAGATATTGATAAGGATTGAACAGAGGTGATGGTTTCATTTCCAGTCACTAGAAATGCCAATTCCACTCCTCCTCATTGAGTTATTTCCTTTAGAAGTAAGAGCACCTCACCCAAGTTACTCTGCTGCTCTAGGACTTTTCCTGTGTTGTCCAAAATCCAGACTGAGAAGGGAAGCCCCGTGACAGCTATTGCCCTATGGTCTCCAATCTCTTCTGTTGGTAACTATAGGTACAAGATTATGTGGGTATGCAGTCACAGTTATAAACGTAGAGAAAAGCCAGACCAATACAGAATTTTACTCTCTCTGCTAGCAAAAGACTGTGAGATCAGAAATACAGCACAGGGCCTGGGCTGATCGTGTCTGCAGACAAGGCAGAACAAGGGGCAGGAGCAGAAGACAAAAAAGTGGGATGGGAGAAGGTGATGGTGATGGGAGTAATATCCCTAAAATTAGCATTTTGTCCCCCTGCAGTGTGGACCAGACTGTGTATTACAACATAGGCTGAACAAACCTTGCCTAAATGTAGATTACACAGTGCATTTCTATTAAGAGTTTCTCTACAGAAGTTACATTAAGTAAACATTTCATTCATTCTCAAATCATTTGCCATAAGGCACTGGCATTAAAAATTTATGCTTTTCAGTGGTGAGTTGATTCTGTTATTTAACTATACCTGGGTACCTGAAGGACCAGGGATGCATCACCTGGGTGCTATACAAGCATTCATTTATTTATTTTGCTTTTAAATATTACTCACATTCACACATTGGCCAATGACGTCAAGTTCTAAAAACACGTTCTTTTGTGTCATATGATTCCTGACCCTTTGAAAATGCTACCAAATATTCCTACATATTAGTATTATCACAATGTCTAAAGACCTTTTTGGCTCAGGGCTTCATGAGTGCAAACGGAAAAAGCAGACACTGTCGACAGATCTATGGTACAGCTATGCAAGAAAAGATAACAAGTGTATACAGTTAAAGAGGGATTAGGAAGAAGCAATGAAACACTTCTTGTATGAATGATCAAGCAGTCTGACCACTGTCAATTATTTTTTTTTTTCCATCAAAAATCTTAAGAGGACAATGAGTGAAATCTGTGACTGTCTGTGGTGAGCACTTTCCAATTATGCAAAAGAAAAAGAACAAAAAAGCCTTGATGAAAGGTTTATAAAGGGATTGGGATGTGGACTCATGATTCAACAGGGAGGAAGCGACAGCTTCCTCCTTCACTGACAGGAATCTGTGAAGGACTTGGAAAGGGAAGAAATGTGATTCATATGTTATTTAAGAGGGAAAAGGCATAGTCAAAGTAACAGGCTGGGAAAATATACCTTTTGGTAGCATTTTTACTGGATACAAATGGAATAAGTTTTCACCATTTTGGGCCTAAGAAAAAATTATTGCCTTAATTGAGAGTTAGGATGATGAGAACTCAAGTCACTTGGAGGGATTCTGTATTTCAGAGATTGTAGACCAGACAGGTTTAGGCAAACCAGGCATCCAGAGACCTGGGGATTGACATGAGTCAAAGCTGATGCCAGGTTTGAATCAGATAGGATGGTGATATTGCTCATAGCAATGAGAGAGAGAAAACTTGGAAGGAGAAGTTAAGAATTATGTTTTTGCCATGTGTAATTTTAGGTGATAGCTAAATACCAGAGGATGTTAAAGAAGCAGACCAAGACCTTAATTTGCATACAGAGACAGGTCTAGAGAGATGTAGATCAGTGAATCATTAGCATAGAGATGGCAGTTGATGGTAATTGAAAAAGTCATCTTTGAACAGGCTGTGCTGGGATGGACAGGATTGGTGTCATTAATAGGAGAAGAAGCGAAGATAAGAGTGTTTGAGCAAGGGTGAAACATTCAGAGGGCTGGGCTTGTAAAAAGCTTTAATTAAAGTCATGATTTCAAAGTCCATTCATTTAAATTCACGCTGGCTTTAATGAGTTTTGGATCGGGTCCAAAGAAGAAAAAAACTGAATTTCACAACTGGCAGCAAATGGCAGAATTCAAAGCAGTTGCGAGTGGATAAGAGAGACATTGAAACTCCACTTGTATCTAACATTATCCTTTTGGGATTGATTGTACCCAGCAGACACAAGCATTTCATATGATTTTGGTATGTTAAATGATGCCCTGGCAGCACTCTCTTGTGTCTTTACGTACTCATACTAAAAAAATTCCAGATTAGACCCAAGATTGTGGCTGGGGATAATTTCTATGCAATATGATAGCAGAAAACAACTTGCTGTTTGTGGATGCTCAAAAAAATGTCAAATAAAGAAAACCTATGATGTCAATGTGAGTACGTTAAGGGGCTTAATCTAGGTATGAAGGCTTCATCTGATCCTTTAGCTGAGAGTGTTTACATGGGGTTTTGAAATGTTTTAATTTATGCTTTATTAACTTCTCACCATTAATGAATTTCCTTTATCTTTCCCAAGTACTTCACTAGGCAAGTCATTGGTTGTAAATGACAGATGTGGATAGTCAAATGGATGGACACAGACAAGCAGGTAACATGTTGACCCAAACAATAAGAATCCCTGGAATGTACACATAATACTAGATTTACTTAAATATCTTCCATGTTTGCAATTTTTTTCAGTGTTATAGAGAATTATCTCTGTGACCTAAAATAACCCAGCCATAAGTGGGGTTAACTGTATTTTGTAAATGTCAGCCCTGTTGAATCTATACAAGTTTAATTCAATTTTATTTCTATCAGTGAGGTGGCATGTCAAGCTGTGATAATATTTTTCCTTCTCACTCCGTGTTAGTTCACTGAAAGGACGTATTTACAACACGCTGAAGGGCAGGATCCTTTTCACAGCTTCTTCCTGTACAGCGATTGAATTAATCGTGGGGAAGGATGACCCTAACAATTAGAATAAGTGTGACAGGAAAAATTTTTCATTTAGTATTTTGGGTAAATAGGTAGGGTCAAGATTCTCATGCTCTTGTGTCTACCTGGGGAGCCTGATTCGGGTGTGTGAATCAATGTACTTGATGTCCTAAGACAGCTGGTGGAATAAGGTCTAGGACACTGGCAAGCAAGACAAATCTGCAACTCAATTGTAGACACCCAGTGTACAGCTCTTAAAATCAATTCAGTTTGCAAGCTTCTCACTGAAAAAGAAAAAAAAATAAAAGAACAAAAGTATTCTAATTTTCCAGCTTCCATTGTTTTCGAGGAAAATTTTTCAATGAAGATCTGACCACATATCCTGATACAGGCTCGGATGTGTATTCCAAGTTGAACACGCTTGTTGCGTGATTAGCAGTGGGGCCACAAGAATTGCTGGCTAATTCCACTTGGCACTTGTGGGAAGATGGGAACAGAGACGAACTTGTGCAGATCTTCCGCCAGGGTGGCACCCGGCGAGGCTCTACCTGCAGTGGAGGATGTTTCCCTTGAAAATGTGCTTCCAGAGCTCCACAAAAGCCTTCAGCTTCCCTGAGCACAAGGTGTGTGTCATGTGATCCATGCTTACATGTGGGGTTTGATACATTCTAGAGCAAGGAAACTGATTGAATAGAAAACACATAAAAAGGATTTTTTTCCTGTATCTGTACCAGCCACAGCTCTGCGTGACCTGTGTTCTTTGAGGTAGGGACATGGGAGGTTTCTTATTTTGGATCTGAGCTGTTCTAGCAGGTCAAATCCAGAGTGTGAGTGGTAATTTCATTACCATTAACTGCATTGTGATTAGGTGGTAAGAAATATTTATAAGAAAAGGAACACACTATGAAGTTGAGATACGCATTTGAATGCTCTCAGTGGAATTTCCAGAGCATTATGTAATACCTTTATATTGAAAAGGGGAGGATTTTTATGACTCATTAATGGCTGCTACCATGTTTAGACGTTAGGATGGCTTGAAACTCAGTGCCAAAATGCTTGCGTGATTTTTTTTGCTGGACTATTTCATAACTTCTGGGTTTTGGTTTACAAGATGAGATAAATGACAAAACATATAGCTATATAAATAATGGTCATTTTTCTTTATATGTCTAAAACACTTGGCTGAAAAAAGACAATAAAATGCTGCATGAATAAGAGTATTTCAAAAATTAGTGTCTAATAACTTGTGTGCAGAACTTTGCCTTCATTTTGGTAAGTGGTTAAAAAATAGAAACAGGAAAGTACAAAGTAATTAATAAGAGCAAGAATTGACATCCTTGAAAAAGCTAATATCAAGAAAAAATTTGCCTGTTATAGTCACCCTAGTAGAAAGTTTTTTGATAGAGAAGATCCTTCATAATCTATAAACTGGAATTAGAAAAGAAATACTAAAAGGAAGTAATGATTCCATAATGTGTTCTGGCCACATGCTGTTATATTCATACAATGTGTGCTCTACCTAACTAGGGGTAGTGCTTATTGCCCTTCAAGGGTACAGCATAGTCTCAACTATAGTTTTATGTAAAAACTCATGCATTGAGGTTATAGCATTCAAGTGTTAGAACAATTTGTATGTGTTGGATTCTTTCCAGTATTTTTTCCCTTTGCTTTAATTTTCATGTCTGAGGAAGAAATGAACTGAGACATCTAGGTTTATTTGGATTAAATGAATTGTAATTCTTGTGAATAAAGGTCCTTCTTCCCTTCCCCTTGGGTAGTACCTACATGACAGAAGAGATGCCAGGTCACATCCATTCAAAATTATAAAAAGAAGGAAGCACAGAGCAAAAATAAAGACAGAAGAGGTGACATCCACAGGAGATTTGACAGAGCTAGGGGAGATAGTTTGCCTTTTACTCTCTTGACTATTCGAATCCACCACTCAGTGCAATGAAGTGATGTTGAATAGTTTGGCCAAAAACTAAGGCACAAAACATCACCTGCATCTTTCTAATCCCACTTGCCCTCTGTTAGCCAAAAAGAAGCCTCTAGATGGTGCCTGTCTCTTCCCGCCCAGTCATGGACTAATTCAAAGACTTCACAAGCTTCTTCAGCTTTCAAAGGAAAGAGGTGCATCTGTATTTTGACTTCTATTCTTTCTTACAGAAAATAAAATAATTCATAACTAATGGCATCTCTTTCCCACACCACCCTGAAAGCAGCTGAGCAGTATGAGAAAGGAGATGAGACCAGACTCCCACTTCCTTTTATAAAAGTGGTGGCTTTTCATGACTGTGTCCACGTATCTTGTGCAATGCCACTGGCCTGGGTTCTACTAAAAGGAAACACCCTCAGGGGTAGCGGATTTGGGTGCACTGCCAAACATCACTTGTCCTTAGTAGTGCCAGTTCTCTTCTGAAAGGATGAATAAAGCACACAAGCCCTGGCTTATACCATCTAGATGTTAATAAAACAGTAATAATTGCCTACTTTTTGATGTATTTGGATAATGCCTTCACAGTTACAGTTAAATGTCAGCATTTGTTAGGAGCTGCTGAGTATTAACTCATTTATTAATGTATTATTGTGCTCAATATTAACTGATTATTTCTGATTCAAAGACTATAAAAATTTTACTGTTTCAGAAACACTTAAGTTTGATTACAGTAACTCTATAACAAGTATGGAATGTCTTCCAGAAAAAAAAAATTAACAACATTTTCCTATCTTACTTTAAATATATTAATATTGAATACTACATCATAATAAGTGTTAAATAAGTATTAGATATGAGATTTTAGTCTTTAGGAAATAACTCTGTTTTGTGATACTGAAATTGCTGTATTTTTATATAAGTATATATATATTTTAAAAAGACAGAGGGAGAGGGAGGTATACATAATTGTATATATAATTGTCTGTGCAATATGAATAACCTAAAATTATTTCCATTTTCCTCTCCTTTGTTTTATGAGGTGTACAGAGCATGCTCAAAAAACTGTTTTATTTTTACGAAGGCCTTCCTAAACTAATTCAGAACCAGTCAAAATGAATGAAACTAATACATGGGGTCATATCCTTAGTGGCTGAAAAACGTGTGGGTTTGTTTCCCCTTTGCAAAACATACTTCCAAGTAGTTTCCAAGCAAGTTCTGTTGATTTGACTTCCACTTTCTGTTCCTCCCATTTTCCTCCCCCATCCTGCCTTTCATTCGCCAGAAAGCCCTTACCCAGCTTATTTACATGAGAAAAAACTTGGAGCATCATGTGGTGAGGTTCCAGGGCAACACTGAATCCCATTCAATTCTCATTTCCTCCCTGACAGTCGCCATTGAATCAATCATGTTTTCCATGCCCTCTTCATGACCACCTAGGAGATCCCAAATCACTTTTCATCTGCCGTGTCAATCACACTCAGACCATGTCCACTTTTCATTACTAAAACACTGTCATGTGACCAGCTAATCTGTCACTTTCTGACAGCGGTTAGTGTGCCAATTGATTTAATTAGCAATCAATTAGCTTGTTACTATTGGAAGTAATTACCTTTTATAGAGAAAAGAGTGCAGCTGGCCATAGCAATAAAACTGCACTAATAAAACTGCATTTACCTCCCCTTCTTTACATTCAAAGTCACCAGCACTCAAGGGTTAGCAGAATTATTGGTGACATACACATGCTTGAAAAGTCCTGGGGGAATTCCTTGCACTCCTGATTACGCTGGCAGACTCTTTCATTATTATTGTATTTATATCTTAGGAAATAGGTCTGATTAAGGTTAATGTTAACATTTACATTGTTTTCTTCAGGAGAGGCTTCAGAATCAAATGTTTGCTAATGAAAGCATTTTAAAGATGGCTGTATATTAATGCTTCTGCTTTTGCAGTGGAAAACTTTTTTTAGGAAAAAACTTACTGTGCATCTTTAAAAAGAATGTGTCATACTTAACTGTGTTGGTAATGTTACTTGTTATTTTTGTCCACTCTGTGAAACATATGCAGAAATTTAACTTGTTGGGGAACTAAGTGCTCTCATAAACCTTGGAAATTTTGCAATGAAAACAAGAGAAATACTTTCTGGCTGTTTTCTGTTTAAAAAGTCAATGTAAAGTTATTTTCTGTTTCATACATAAACTGTCCAACATACATATATTTCTTTAATCTATGATTGTGCCATTTCAAACACTAGAACTGAAGTGCATATCATACACTTGTGCCATTAAATTCAACCTGCAAAATACTCCCAAGGCAGACAATGACTCGCTACATTAGCTCTGTGGTGAACAGAAGAGTCAGTAATGAAATGAGTAAGTAGACTTGTACTCCATTCATCATCCTGTTTGCTTCAATATAAGTGTTCTTTTATCAGCAGTATTGGTACTGATGTCATCACACTAGACATAAATCACAGCACAAGTGACAGTGTCCTATTAAGGGTCATGGTCTAAAATCATTATTTACAAATTATAGACCACAGTTAGCCACTTTGCTGCTGTACCCTCATTTGTGATACAGTTTGAACCTTTTTAGGTGGCTACAGGATAAATAGTTATAGTTCTGAATAGCTGTGTATATTAACTCACTAAAAAAACTATGCTAAAAAAAAAAAAAGTGGCAAGAAGCCCAGACATTATATCTTAGGCTGATTTGCCATCAACTCCTATAGTTGTGAGGATTATAGAAAAGACACCATCACACACCAGTCTGTAATAAACACTCCTTAGCAATGTCTACAGCAGACAGGACAAATTCATCATGGATGTAATTAGCTAGAGCTTGTGCTACAGAGGGCAATAGGGAGCAACACCAGCAACAACCTTGGGCTGCTCCGTCCAGTGACTTTATTCCTCACATAGGTCAAAGAGGGGGAAACTAAGCCTCTCTGTGCTCAACTCATTTAAAAGCATCTCTCCTCTCACTTATCGGTGCCTTGCAGAGGAAACAACACTTCTTTTGTATATGGTCCTGTGTAGTCACTTAAAGAAATGCTGAAGAGAAGGGTGTTGGCTCAGAACAGTTATTTTAACAGCCTTTTCTCAGGAAAGGGTAATGAGAACTCCATATTCCCCAAAGCCGTGTTGCTTCTGCCATTGGTTAAGATGATGGCTGCAGTTCCTTCTGCCTGAGGAAACTATGACATCTGCTGCTGTCATTAGTTAAACTGGTGTCTAGGGCTTATTGGTTTCTTGCACTGCTCTTGTGCCATTGTTGTTCTGTTTCTCCTCCACATCACTTTATGGAGACCACTAGAACAGTTAATGGATGAGCCAAAAAAATTCACGAAATGTCTGACTGAATCTCCTCTGATGGCAAGAGGCATCAGGATCTAAATCTAAATTAGACTTTGCTGCTGTTGGCACAGTTACATGGGAACTGATTCCATGTCTTCTTACTGCAACACCTGAAGCACTGATGGTCATATTGCAAAGCCATAATAGCCTTGGATGGATTCTAGTGGCTGAGCCGGGAACTCCTCACAAGGTTGCAAAGACTGAAGTAAAACTTAAGATCATTCCTGAAGCTTCAAACAGTGATAAATCCTGCCTTTCTTCTCTCATTTTATCTGTTACTAAGGGTGAAAAAATTGAAAATATTCTGTACTGTCAAAGAATCGAAAATTTTAGCCATTTCCAGGAATGGCTTTGAGAACCCTTTCAATACCATTTCTTTCAGAAGAGATCTGTTAGCATGGGATGGGATTCTACCCTCTGTGACTGAAAAATCACAGACAACATTTTATCTTGGTTTCAGTAAGATCATACCAATATTTTAACTGAATTTACACCCATTTCTTCTGGACATGTATCCTGCCTTTCTTCTTGCATTTTGTTGAGGATGGAGGCTTGTGAAGAGGGCTGGGCTCGTGCTGTCCGGCCCGGGTGCAGCACCCACCCCATTGGGTGCAGCAGGAAAGTGAGGTGAGGGTTAATGACAGGGTCTGTGTTATTTGCTCTGTTAGGCCAGTCTTGGCTTACCTAAATCCATTCGGGTCTATAATCTCACTCATTATACTGTATGACTCTTTATAATACTTAAACTGTTGCCAAGTACAGTGTTACAGCAGAGACGGAATGAACACTGTTATTAACATACATGAACTTAAACAAAGCTTACTCATATAGCTCAAATTACTGTAGTATCTGAGCACCACATTATCTTTAATGTATTTATCCTCACGACATCTCTAGTCCTTTTATTTCTATTTTGCAGATGGGCAGAGCAATAACAAGGATATGTCTGGGAGCACAGTCAGGGATTTCAGCAGGTTGGGCCCCTGTAAGAAAAATGTGTCAATCTAAACCAGAAATATTTGAGTTAAGAAACTCCTGATTTAAAGTGTAAAAAATGTAAATTCATATTACAGGCCATTTTAGTACATCCATTTATGCCAAGAGCCGATAGGAATTTTTTAATGATTTTTTTTACTACAGATTTTATAGGGTTTGGGTGAAAAACATTTTATTGTAATTACAAGTTATATGGGTTTGTAGCCATCTAAATAACATTTTTATAAGGTGCATCACATCCAAGAAAGCATCTCAGGTCAAAAATGAGAGCATGTAAGGTATTATCCAAGAGGAGCTCATGACTTAGAACTTTTACAAGAACTGTTTAAACTCAGGTTCAGACACCTAAGCTGCCTGTTTCATGTCCTACGTGAGTTTCTTAAGTATAAAAATGTTGAATTTCCAGTTCCAAGTATATCTTCAAAGGGAGACTAACAAGAAAGTCAAATAGCTAAATTTCAAAACTGGCTTGTGGAAAGCAGGCTCATGGTAGAATTTTGCCCTGACACGAAACAGAGACCTTTTCCAAAACAATGATCATTTTCACAGGTTGGAGAAATTGTTTGTTGCTCACCCTAGTTATTATTGTACATCTGCACCTATTATTTCTAATTTCCATTACGTTCTGAGAGAAATTATCCAAATGTGAGTTATGTATTTTAAACTTCCAGCAGTTTGTAAGGCTCTCTGATTTTGATGATATAATATTTCTTATTGAAGGTGCTTTAAAAAGAAGCCTTTTGTTTGTTTAATATTTTCTACAGATCATTTATAAATTTTTTAAGGACTGCATATTACATTAATCAAGGGTTCGACACTAAAAGTAATTGGTAGAGAACGTAGAAAAAGAGGTATACAGGGTTACTAATATACATCAGGGCTTGAGCTGACATGAATTTTTATCTTAATTATCAGACAAATTTGTACTCCCACTATTTAATTCAATTTGCATGCATCGGTAGACACTTATTAAAGGTAATATTACATCTGTCATTTTAAGACTGGTGAGAATTTTATCATAGGAGCTGCAAGAAACAGCCACTCTATTATGCAAAGAACTCTTTTGTAAAGCTTAAAATAACCAGTATTGCATCCAAATTAACTATTTGGAGGGGGAAATCTTCTTTGTGGTACAATTATACATAACATGTAATAATATGTAGTCCTTTTCCTATACTAGGCTGTATATGGACTTAATGAGTTCTTTCAGATCCTTCCTGTCCTTAATATTAGACCACGGATTAAAAAAAGGCAATTGTAAACTGATTTCAAGTCAAATTATTGACAAAGGCTGTGTGTGTGCTATGGCAGGTTTTGCAGACCTTTTCTGTATGAGCTATGCCTACTGTATGGAGAAAACATAGCTGTCAAGTCCACAGGAGCGAACAGCCACTAATTCATTGTTTTTCTTTGGGATAGAGCCTCGGTATATGCAGAAAGCAGGGGAGTAGGTAGCTATTCTCACTGCTGAAAGTCAGCTGTTCAATTAAAAAGCCACACAGTAGTTACCATGGCACCAGCCCTATTATGCTGTGTATCAGTACAGAGGCTTAAATACTTAAGACAAACAAACACCTTTCTTTCCTTTTTTTTTTTTTTCCCTAATATAAAAGCCTTTTAAGGAAGTCTCTTTATAGTTCTAATGAATACAATGTCAAGTAATTTTATTTGCTACGCAGTTTGTTAGGAATGTGACGTGGAATTTCCATGGGAAAATTTTCACTTAGAAAAGGAGCTGTGGAAAAAGAATTTGAAAATCATGCGGATAGGAAAAGAAATATTAAGACGAGCAAAAGATGAACTGTGCACTACTTCCCTCCTGCGCCTCACTTTCTCAGCCAACTTTAGACTAAAATAACATTGTCTTACTAAGTTGATTACTCTAGCTGTGTTGTGCAGCCATTGACCTTCTGATTAGTTGTCATTAAAAAGGCTGCTTTGCCATCCAATGTTTATTGTGGAATGCCCTGACAAGATAATATAAGCGATAGTTTTTATAGAAAGTGTAATTCCTGATATGTGAAGAACAAGGGTTTCCCAAAGTATCCACAAATCAAGACATGCTGTCAAATATAAACTGGCATAATTGCCTTAGATTTTTAAAGATTGCAGAACTGGCTTAATGGAAGTTGAGATATTTTTAGTATTAGATTATTTTCTATCACAGAATTAATCAGAGCACTACTTATTACTCTGGGAACAGAATAAGAAGATGATCTCAGCCTCGAAAATGTACTTTACAGCCAAGTTGAGTCCTGTACTTTCCTAAGTGCACTGTTACTTTGAGTGATGCTGGGAAGATGAGGATCATCAGCTGGTTTATTTGATCTCTGCCTTGTATCCTCAGCTGAGCTGTGTTTTCGCTAATATGGCTCACAGGACACAGCCATCACCAGACACGGCTATTGATGCATATCCTAGTGCTGATTTATCTTAATTGGATTAAGCAGTTAGATATTCAGAGTTATTGTTACCTTCTTCGCCTTTTTGATGGGAATTTTACAAAATATTGCTTCATATTTTGCATCAATTATTTTCTAGAAGGCAGGTATTTGGCACCAGGGTTATTTCACAAGCAGTTGGGTACTCAGGCTGCTCCAGCCAAAGTTGAATTTTATTTTGCTGAAGAAAAAGAGGAGAAGACCAAGTAATTTGTCTCCACTAACAAGAAGTTCTCTGAGACTTTCTATTGCTGCTATTGTTGAATGAGCTCAAACAGTGAGAAACAACCCGGGAGTTGAAATTGTTGCTGGATGCTGTGTCAAACAACAGCCCATCAATCTTGGAAGAAATTTTAAGGGAACAGGTTTTTCATGCCTGTGCGCTGGTAGGAAGCCAAGTGCGTGTTGCCATTTGATGGTAAAATCAGTGTACACCTGTTCCAACCAGCTGGCGACATAACCTATGTCAGAGGGATATGTCACTGCATCACCAGCCCAAACTGCTGGCGGTGTCTGCTTGACAGTCAGGGAAGACAGAAAAAGGAACTTAGGGACCAAAAGAGGAGGAGTTTACAGTGCCATTTCAGGGACACAGATGTGTGAAGAGTGTGATAAAAGAAGGAAACATCGGAGGGAATAAGCTCAAACAAAAAAGCAAATGTCATTTGCATGATGTAATTATGGACAACCATTGACTGCTTCGTAATAACACGCAGTAGGGCAATGTTAAACCTACTGTGAGTGCTAAAAAGGCCTCAGCTTGAAAAAAGGTCAGTGTGAATTAGTATATATTTGCAGATTAATTCTGAATGGTATATCATAAATTTTATAGCCTAGCGGCTACTGGTGTATGGTGAGATGACACTAATGCAATTCAGACAGGATTAATTCAGAAAGGACTAACACCTAGCTTGTCACTTTAATTTGTGGGGAATGAAGAAAATGGAGATATGTTAATATATGTGTATATTGTGTGTATGTGATATCCATGTATGTGTTAGACATACTTTATATAACTCCTGATGTGTTGCACCAAATACACAATCCAAATCACAGGTTGCTTTAAAAATCAGAAACACTATCAAGTCTACCATTTTTAAACTACATGGATTTTGCGTTCAACTGCAGTTTCTTTCTTAGAAAAAAACAAATCCTACTAGCCCCTCACTAGTGTAAATTTTTATGCCAGTGTATGCCCGATGAGGATGGTGTTGCTTAATCTAAACCCTAAAAAGAACAGTTTTGTTATGCAAGGGAGAGGATCCCCTTTTTTATGCTCTTGTTACAGGACGGATGATAATTCCCTTATACCCTGTTAGCTGTCTGTCTTATGATATTTTCCAATCTGAATGCTCTAGTCACCAAACTTTCACTTTTCATTCAGTGCTCAAAAGTGTAAGTAACCAGTTTGACCAAAATTTTGCGCTACTTGTCCTACAGGCAGCAGCAGAATTTTCTAAGAAATCATGAAAAACTCCAAAATCATCAATAGAAAAAAAAAACCCCACTATTTTGAACAAGAAGTTTAAAGCAAAACCAGAGTTTCCATAAGGTTGCTCAGACATCACAATGGTGTCTGTTATTATCCAGGACCACTGAGGAAACTGGAGCACTCTGAATGTGAAATATTTAAAAATAGTTTCATGACTACATAAATACCTTTGGAGTCAGAATTTAATTGAAACTTAAATTCTTTGAGAGTTATTAGTCATTAAAAAGAATGACCCTCTATTTAATTTTTAGATTTTAATCTCATATTCTTTTCTCTCCCATTAGCTCAGAAACTAGCTTCTTATAGCCCCTTAAGGCTTTCTATATAATTAAATATTCCTGAAACTCCAAATTCCAGCTATACTGGAAGAACCTGAATCAGAGTAAAACAAAATTATTTACAAATTTTTATGTTATGGGATCAGTACTTGAGTCTGCTTTTACTCTTGCCACATATAGGTCATACTTTTCTTGCATAGAAACAGAAATTTTGTCACCTGCCTTGGTGTAACCACGAGTAGGTACCATGTGTCTGTGAAAAACCTACAGGTCTGGAAACAAGGGACCAGAGCTTACACTTGGCAAAGTGTGTGGCTGTGTACATGTGCATTTTTCTATAGGCAATGTAAGATTTATGAAGTCCTTAACTATAAAAGTCCAACTTTCAAGTACTGGATACTTTTTCGTAAATGGGGTGTTACATAAGTGGACTATGTGGCGGATATGGAGCAAGTATTTAACAATCCAGGAATATGTGGTATAATTTAGCTAACAGTGCATGTGATTGCTGGGGATGCACCGTTCCAGCATATCAAAATCCATTTATATTTTTATACGTCATTGGAGAAACCAGCCAGAGAGAAGCACAATGGCTGTATGAATAAATGCAAGACCAAGGTCCACTTTCAGGGCCCAGGACAAGATGTACAACTTTTCTTTTTGAGAGAACTGAGCACTTAAAAGGTCTGTGAGAAATTAAGGCATCAAAAAAAGAGTCTCTGGAGAGAAAAGAAAGCTCTGAGAAAGCAAATCATGCCAGAAAGAAGAGACTCATAGGGTGCACACCCAACAAGAGGAGAATGTTTCTGGTCAGCCTCAGTTCTCATGTAAATTGCTTTTGATGCCAAACTGGCTTGAAATTGACCCCAAGACTAATTAGGTCCTAGGATTTGGTACAGAAATAAGAAAGAAAACAAAACTCAGAGAAGGGGAGATTTTAGATGAAAGATGAGCATGAATGAGAAACTACAGTTAGTAAATCTAATTCTCCTTTTAAATGGAGCCTGAGGTCTGTTTTGAGCGACTTCTGTGTAAAGAATGCATGATGAAGGGAAAAGATTGTTACTGGGAAGGGTGGTGGAAATGGAGGTCAGTTCCTAGCTCTGCCAGAAGCTTCCTTGGGCAGTCTCTTAGTCCATATAGAATTTAACTCAACAGGGCCCTGGACACATAACTGAGTGTTGTTATGTCCCAGCAAGTTTTTTTCAAATTCCATAATTTATCACTTTCCATGCCTCTCAGTTTCAGGTTAGCACAAAAGGCAAGAAAGAGTATTGGTTAGGAAAATGCAGGCCGCANTTATGAAAATAAGGCCCAGATGTGAGTTAAAAATTCTTATTTCATCAAACATTATGGCTGCTTTGAAATAAAGTTTTAGATTACCTAGAGATTTTGGTTGTTTGTTTTGAGATAGAATTTACTGACTGAATCAACAGTCAAACAAGGGAAATAATATGAAAATATTTGATTGCTCAATATAAAGCCAATGATTTTTCCTGTAGCACTGAATTAAAAACAACGTATCTTCAGAGGTGTATTCACTTGTTTCTACAGAAGGTTAATAAAGCACTTTGCTGCCTGTCAATACCCAAGGAAAAATCCAGACTAATGACTTTTTACTGTTGATTTGTGTGAAGAGATTATTTTCCAAGGTTTGAGCTACCAGAACCGTATGAATTGTGTTGTGATTTTTGTATTAAAATTCACCTTCCCAGCTGCATGTGTTCTGGATAAAACTGGGATCTGGATGAAGAATAACTGGCTCAGAGGGATCTGATCACACCACTAGTGAAGTTAACTGGAAAGGGAGAACATTGGGGCAAAAAGATTATTTTTTTATTACTGTTCTTTGATAGTCAAGTTAGTGTTCAATATTTATGGACTTGCAAAGACAGCTGTGACCAAAACCGTTTCTCCATTTAAAATTTACTGGCATACTGCACCTATTTCTGTCAAACAAGCTCAACAATTTAAGTTTCGTCACGGCTGTCTAAATGAAAATAAGTCCCTACTTTGCCACTGAATGTCTGAGCTTTTTTATTAATTGCATCTTGCTTCTTTTTAATCATGAAATCTTATGTTTTATTTAATTAAATAGTGCAGAAAACGTCTTAGCCATGAGGAGAACAAAGTAAAAAATTAATACTTCTCAATATAAGAAACACTACAATATGGTGGGAATACATTGTAATATTTATATAAGGAAAAATGTTTACTGTGTAGAATGGTACACTCAATGACCCAAAGGGCTTCCTTTGAAACTTAAAATGTCCACATGTTAATGTCAGATGTGACTGCATACTTCTGCTGTCCTTTCTTTGATCCTCTTTCTTTCCCACATCAGTGGCATTTGTCTGATTCTGATTAATATCAGGACTCTTCAAGTTGCCCTATATTTGTTCTGGTAACATCCATGTGAAGTAGTTAAGGGCTGGCACTTCCACTTTGCAGGCTGGGAACCAAGGAGAAGGAATTAAGTGACATGTCCAAGGTCACTTGCAGAAAGACTGTGATGAAAATGAACCTTACATCTCCCAGACAAGCCCCAAATATCAGGTAGCGGGACTCCCTTTGCTTCTTCTTGTAGTACTACGTACATCACCTGAACTGCTCTTATGTCTCCTTTTTCACAACCCTGAAGGCAGGGAATCAATTCTACAGCTTCTGTATCTCAGTGCCAAGAATATCTAAACAGATACCTAAATGTAAGTAGTAACAAGTATGTTCTAGGTGTGGGAAGGAAGGTCAGGAAGGTCAGGAAGCCCTGACTGAGAGGGCTTGTAGTGCAGGGCAGACTGATGATACTCTTAATTGTTTGCACAGCAAACGTTTTAGTACGTAATGAGTGGATGGGAGATCACTGAGGGACAGTTGTACAGTTGATCACATATTACATATAGAACAAAAAAGCTCCCATCCCAAAATTGTCCACAATGATTTTTATTTACAAACAATAACAATTGAACTAAACTTTGAATATGTTACTTTAATTTCCCTCCATCTTATTTCCTTCTATGTAATGTGTGAATTAATACATTTGTTCTTTTAGGAAGGAGTGTCTTTGACTTTCTTCTAATGCATCATGAACTAAATAGTTCTACTGGTCACTGATTAAGGAAGGCTAACCTAATGAATTAAACATTGGCTCGAGAGCATGGCTTTCAAAGAGGACTGTCTAAGAGGACTGTCTTGTAGGGTTGCCATGCTGCTATCCATGATTTCCCAGGCAGAAATATGCATGCATGCATTATGGAGATGGATTCCCAGTGTGCAGTAAGCCAGGCATATCAGGTTTATTGTGCATGTGTTGACATTTTTTGGCACATTCATGAACGCATCCTACTCATTTTGCCTGCATCATGCAGTTGAAATGTAGCAGATTTTCCTCTGTCCAAGACTTGCCAATGTCCACAGTCCAAGAAGAGGTACTGTTACTATTGCCAAGCTGCCACATATCCTGGAGTCGCTACTGTCCTCAAATCCCATAAAAGCAGGATTTCCAGGAGGAAAAGGACATGTCTTAGGTTTCTGGACCAGTGATTATCCTCTTTTCACGTTCTTAGATAAATCTTGTCTTCTGATTGCTTACATATCCATGTCTAAGGTGAAACAATTATAGCGATAAGTTACACTAAGTGATACTGTGAGATGAAACAGTGTTAGTAAAGAGCTAAAGTTCTACTCCATGTAAATTTTCAGGGGCTATAATCCATGAAAATACATTTCAAATCATTGCAGCCCTCTCTAAATTTCAATATAAATTGATGCGCTTCGAGACATCCCCAAAGAAGATCCATAAGATACATTTTTAACTCTTTAGAGAGAACCAGCTATTATCATCCTGTATTGCACTCAAGGCCAGCTGAGTTTCTGTCTCTTCCTTTTCAAAAGTCTGAAGATCATCCTCAATATAGTATTCCAAACAGGAGCAGGTCTAATGGGTAGTAAAGGAATTGAAGCAGCTAATATAGAAGAATAAATGTTGAACAGCAGTAGTTGCACTTCTCTTAGACAGTTCTTCAAAGCAAGCACAGTAGCTTGCTCTGATTTTCTGTCAGTTCTTACACCTCTTTGTTTCATGTCATCCTGGGGACACTGCTTTCTGTCTGGTAGAGGGAACCTCCTCACCTTCCCAACCTCCAGTTATTCTTTCCTGACAAAAACATTTGAGCAATGAGAGAAAAAGGTCTTTGCCCTTGAGAATGTTTCCTGCTAAGCTGCATTTGCCCCTCCACTGTTTCATGAAAATCTGGCTTCATGTGAAGCTCCAGTTAAGTTTATAATTACGTGAAGGGATTTGACACTAACAGAAAATTGTGTGGGTTTTGTTTCATGTGATTTGTTTGTAACTTAACATGGCACTTAATAAAAAAAAAGCTATATAAATCAACAGATACAAACAATCATTCCTTTATCAGGAAATTACATGTGCAAAGTATTGGTTAGTGGAATGAGTCTTAATGAAATTCAGTCAAAAGGTGCAGATTGGAGAATGAACAGGCGCCTCTTAATAGAAGAAGGTTCTTTTTTTCCTGTAAGGTTCAGAGATTCAGACAATAAAATAGTGATTTAATAGACTTTAAGTCAATCAAGATGATACAATAGTGCTAATTAGCCTTTTGTGACTAATTCACAACTAATTCTGTTGTCTACTTATTTATGTTCTAAAGTGGCCCTGATGAAATTTTTAATATTTCACCTTAGCTGAAGATTCATTTTTACGCTGGCTGGTAATTTTCTCATATATAGCTTGAAATTGTACTCTAGATAATTTTGCACAGTAGTATATCTACATGTCAGGACCATTGGCTGCTGTGTTGAATGGCTCTTCAGAGCTGACAACTGGATAATAGCTTTACTTTCAGCCAGCAGAGGAAGTCAAGAGCAAAAGTGTAGAGATAATGTGAATATAATTCATTATTCAAATATGCAAGTGATGAACTGAAAACAAAGGGAGAAGAGTAATAATGGTGTCATTATTTTTATTACTCTTGTTTTGCAAAGGTAGCGTGAAACATTAAAGCAGATCTTTGAAAGATTCTCAACTGTACAGTGACAAATTTACTTTCTTGGCAATACTGATAAAAGGAAAGTAAAGCAGACAGGTTTCTGCAGAAGGTATGCTGCGCTGTTAGTTCTACTATTAAATATTTTCTTGTTGCCTTTTACTCTTTAAAATTCACATTATTAGTTACTCTTTAGAAGCCTGATCAGTGACTGGAAGAAAGTGCATTGTTGTTCTTGTGGCTCTATTTAGTTAAGACAATCTTCAAAGCTTCTAAGTCTTTGTAGCATGACTAACAAAGGCCAAATAGGCAGGTTATACAAAGCTTTACTTTAAAATGAGGAATTTGCATGTGATAGCAAAACATCATCTATGAAAGCAGATACAGGTTTTAACAGAATAAGGACCCAAAGAGCATCCATTTGGTAACTGAAATATGTTTGCCCCTTACTTTGCTGTTTAACACTTTTCTTTCTGTATCATCTCTTTTATTTTTCCCGATGCTTAGATGAAGGATTATTTTAAACATTCGTTTGTCCTTTCAACTTTATAAGTGAACATACCATAATATACAGAGACTTAAGGAAATAAGGATCAAAGCAGTTTTCTGCTTGCATCAGAGATAGTGGAAGTCCCCTGCCAAGATGACATCCCATTTTGGGGGGTGATGGGTGTCACAGTCTGTCTTTCTCCAGGCAGATTATACTCTACAGAAAGAAAAACAAAACATGGAGGAGGTGTGGAGGCCTCACCTTTGCATGTGAGTAACAGAGGGCAAGGCAGCATATCTGGAAGGACCCAGGTATGAGATATGGCATTCCCTGTCTCAGTTTAAAATCTCTTCGTAGCTGCATGGGAAGGCTTTGTGGATTATTTTTATAGTACCTGCAATGTGTGCATTAGTTGTTGATCATACTGCAAGGGACTGTATGGCACACTTTTATAAAAACTGTCCAGAATTCACTGGCACGTTCGACATGCAGCTGTTACAAGGTTACAGCTCTCTGGGAGATCTGCAGTAGGGGCCATCCTGCAATGGGTTAATTTGAGGTAGGGAGGGAGGGGATTGTGGTAGCTAAAACCAGTGTTACCTCCGTGTTTTAAAAGTGAGCTGAAGTAGGCAAGGCAGACAAAGCCTCAGAAGAAAAGCGGATTGTTTTCCTGAATACGTGAATGGGACAGGGATTCCTCAAGAGCACTGAGGCACAGGGTAATTAAGGGTGTCTTCCCAAGGAGCTTGGGGGAGACTTCTCCCTACTTTGAGTTCATTGTGTCTTCTCCAAAACTGCCTTTCTCAGCTTCACAAGCAATATTTTGCCTCCTAAGTTAATGATATATTGAGAACCCATAGACAGTTTAGAGTTAGCATTTAACTCTGAAAGTTTTATCATTGTCGTTGTCAGTTAGCAAAGGTATGAAATGCTAAAATGAGTAGAAGTACCACAAAGTTTTGCAGAGAATTGTAACTGTTGGTGGATCTGATTCTCTCCTGACTTACATTATAAACACAGGTAAATCCCAATGTTTTCTTGTTTACAGCAGGTTAAACTGTAGGAGACTTGACATTTGATGCCTTTGATTGCTCTTTCTATTTTTTCACCCTTACCTGTTTTCACATCTGCAACTTGTACCCAAACCTGAAGAAACCTTTCTGTCTAAATAACTAACACAGATTTGGTTACAGCCTCCAGCTGGAGAGCCTGAGGACAGAGTTCTCCAGAGCTACAGTTTTGGAAAGAGACTCTGTGAAGATAGTACCAAGGCTGCAATGTGAACTGAAGATTTCACAACCAGCTTGTTCCACTGCTTTTATGAGTCTGAAAGAGTCACTTAGATCCTAAGTCAGACAACTGTTTAAGTGCGTGCTCAGCTTCACTGGGACAGAAGCCTGTGCTTGCAGAAGCATGTGTTTAAGCACTGTCTTGAAAAAATATGGTTTCCTGTACCAGGGCTTTTAATCTCTCCGTTCTCCAGTTCTCCATCTGTTAAAAAGAATTAACAGGTGGCAGAAAGGAAATGTTGTTATCTGTCTTCTGTTGGCTTTTGAAAGCCTCTGAGTGCATGAAGCCACAATCTCACTGAGCCCTCAGCCTCTCCTGGTGCATCGCTGTCATACTACAACGAAAAAGAGCAATTTATGTAGTTACTTAACAAGAATATTATCCAACACTGAGATGCCCAAAGGAAGGATTCTGAGGAAAGATGAGAGACTGTTGACTTTCCTAAAAGCTGTAAGTGTTTAGAAAACCCCATGTGTTGCACTTCAACACCAGAAATGCAGTGACTTCACTGTTCTGTTGGACTCTGAACAGGTATTGCTGATGTTGAGACCAGATAGACCAACCTTCTCTTGGACAGCCTGAGAAAGCAGAGGAATGGTGTTCCTCAAGATAACAGCTATTGCTGCCTAGTGATACACATTCCCTTCAGTAAATACCAAAGAGCATTAACCTACAGAGTACAATTGCTTTAAGATGGTGATCTTAGGTCTGAGAACAGTGATTTCAGAGCATTAGGAAGCTGGCCAGGCACAAGAGGAGTAGAAATAACCAAGTCTGCAAAATCTTCAGTTCTGTTCCTCTGTCATTGATAAAGCCAAGGCCAGAAACCAGTTACACTTGGATGCTACACTCCCTGGCTTGGAAAGACTCACACTGCAAAAGAAAGTTCTTTGTTAATTATTATTTGAGTATTTGTTTGTATTGTATTATGAAGACCCCATATGCGATACAGAGTAGAATATAATTCTTGTTGTAAATAGTTATAATCTAATTAGATGAGACAATTAGGAATGAGGGAAAGATATAAAAGACTGGAAAAAAGGATAATTAACCAACATTTCATAAGTGCCAATATTTTTCCTTTTGTTTGCCTCTTTGAAGTTTCTTCCTTGCTTATTTTTTAAGTAATTTCTTTTTAAATTAGCAAAATCATTTCAATTTTCACTTTGGCTCGGTAGAAACTGGAGAAACAGCTTCTCATTAGAAATGTATTAATTAACATGATAATAAGCATGATTCTGCCTCATGGATAAAGGCAGCCTTTTCCTATTAAAGGAGTGAGGAGGACATTATACACTGGCTGCTTCAGCTGCTGAATGGCAGTGTAACTGATCAAAGCCAGCCCAGCCCACCACAGGCACAGAGGGGGCAGTTGCCCACATTACCAAACCCAGAAGAGCAGTTTTCCTTTCACTGTAGTTTGCTACTGCCCAGTTATCAGCTGTGTCACTCCAGTAGATGCGACAGGTACATTTATTTTCCCCAAAGAGTGGGGCTGACGAGGGCACAGCAACAGAGAGCTCTATGCTGCCCATTCAGGGGGTGTTTGCAACCTGCCCTGGGTTCTGTGCTGCAGCAGCTGCTTTTCTTCCTGCAACCAGGCAATTAAAGTGAGCCTGGGTATGTCTGCAAAAGCTGAGGTCAGAACTTTGACTGAAGGTTCACATACTTAGCCTAGCCTGTGCTTAACACTGTGTTATTTATTCCCACAGCTTTCACGGTCAGCTGCTTGTTTATCTGGTTGTTTTGCTCACTGTATTCCTGGGAAAATTTCTTTTTCCCTGAAAGTCCGTGGGGGTTTGGACAAGGGCCATGGCACAGGTGCAGTTTCAGCCCCTCTCCAGTCCTGTAAAACCATGTGCTGCTGTACTCTAGAGCATCTTACCCCTAAGATGAAGGTCAGAAATGACAAAGTGCAGTTAGAAAGACAGAAGCTGGCTTTTCTCTGGCTGGCATTTCCTCGAGCCCCACAAGCCTGATAGAGTTACCATAGGACTCTTTATTAAATGGTTACTCTCAGTCTCCTTGATCCTTGTCCGGCTCCAATGCTTTTCACCAACTCCACAGACAGAAGTAGCAAGAAGCAAAGCTATGGAAAGAGTGTGATATGTGAGTTATTTTCACAAGTTAGAGATGACCCCATAACTCATACGTGGTGGAGCGGAGCCTGCAGAAAGGAATTTCTGTCCACCACTGACTGTGCTCACTTAATTTATTGTTTAACATGTACCTCTCATCATCAACAATGAGAAAACTACCTTCCTGTGTGTAGTGCCTTTGCTTGCTCGATCCTGAGGCAGAGGCTGCCTCCTTCCCCCTCATCCCAATGATTGCAAGACATTTCTCTGGGTAACACATTTTCAGGTGGATTCTGAGTGCACTGGGTTGTCAGCTCCACGCGACACCATAGACTAATTTTTTAGTGATAAAAGCAATTGACAAGTATGTGTGTGACGTGGCATCTGACTATCAGATGTTAGAGGAATGCAAAAGGCATACCATGGTGAGGCGCATAATTCAGTGTGTGTGTGTATGTCTGTATAAGTAGAAGTAACAATTTATATTCTAATCATCACAAAGCAATCATACTGTGAGTGCATTTTTGCTATTGATACTTACTCTTTGATGCATAAACAATCCCATTTGAAATTCCTGGTACCAGCTAAGCTAACCTTTCACTGGAAAAAAATTGCCTGCAGAGGAGGAAGAATGAAGGGTAGGTAAGCGAAATGTATTTCATCTGTTTGAAAAAACTTCAGAACTATCAGCATTAACGGTAAAAATATTTAATGAGTATTGCACTAGCCAGCAATAAAAGTAGTGAGATACAGAATTGCATTTGTTCTGTCACAGACATGACTGACATTTAATTATTGTCTATTTTTGTGCTGATAATCTCATTCTTATCATTTGTTGTTAAACCCTTTAGAACCCCAGGAAAAATGAGATCAAGTGACAAAAATAAGATAATGAGATCATATGAAAGAGAATAAAATTATATCTTGTAGGTAAGGGATGATTCAGGTGACTAGGTTATTTTATAGGATTCTATGAGGTCTGTAAGTGATTGTGAATTAAATGTGTTGAGCTCACAGAAAAGCTTTGGAAGAGAATGGCTGCTTGCAAGCTAAGCTGACTTCTGGGTTGCTGTTGTGCAGCACATGCCATATGTGATGATATAAGATCATTGTAAACCTCAGAAAATAGTGAATTTGAGCCTTGTTGGGGAAAAATATATATCTTTCCAGCTCACTTCCCTTTTGCTAGTTTTTTCCCTTTGTGCTGTTGTGAAGCTTTTGGAAGCCAGTTTGTCACAGTGGCTGTAAAATTAGGATCTATTTTTATCATTCTTAGCTTTCAGCTAGAAAAAGGCTTCCCAGTCTTTTGCCAAAAACTATATTGACTACACAACCCGATCCAAGCTTCTGAGTCACTGTATATGTCTGTTTGCAATATGTAACAGGAAAGCACTTCTAGCTGAAGTTTTAAACGAGGTAGAAAATCTGTTGCAAAAATTAGATGAACAATGAGCTCTGCTAAGGGAAAGTCAAAGGCAACACTCACCATTTATTAGACTTTTCCGAGATAACCTGTTAACTGCATTGAAAAATGACTTTGCAGGTTGTATAGTGGTGAAAACACTGAGGGTTTAATTTTGTTCCCTGCTAACCTCTGAATGATGTAGTGGAAATCTGGTCTACGCACGCTAAGAAAAAGTGCTGACAAAGTATATAACTCATGAATGTGCTAATTTACTGACTAGGAATATTACTTACCTGAGTGCACTAGGTAGTGGCCACTTCAGTGTTTCTGCCAGCATTCATCTACGTGGGCTTTGTAGCTATTCAGTGACAAAAAGTTTAGTCATTGCAGAAACAGGAATTTCTTTTTCCTTTCTACAAAAGATTATCTTTGACCTTGCAAAACAGCCCTAAATTGGGAGCTGGATCTTTTTCCAAATTCTGTTATTGACTCACTGTACAACTATAGGCATAGGTCTCGAATATTCTTTCAATTAGTTTCTGCCTTGTAAAACAGTACAAGTCATGATGACAAAGTGTTTTAGAGTTCCTGGATGAACAGCCCTATGTGAATTCAAACAGCTCTAGTCATAAGAAATTGTTTGCAAAGTGTTATTACAGACACCTCTGCAAATCCCAGGTAAGGACAGTGATATTTGGAGGGGGGAGTCTCAGTCTGCGTTCTCTTTTTGTGCTACTCTGGAAGACTTCTGTCTACAAAGCAAAATTTTCTTTGTAAAGTGTTTGATTTAGAGAAACATGCACAGCTAAAAAAAAAGAAATATTTACTTTGGACTGTAGTATAATTCTGTTGTTAACATACTACCCTCAGGCAAAATTTAGATACATGATTTGATAACCTGTTGACATTTACGTGTCCGTGGGTGTTAATGACCTATCTCAGCTGTTTTGACAGACGCTTCCTCTACTCATTTCATACATAAGGATCTAAATCTGTTGACGGTATGGGGAGTTGGTTATTAAAAAAAAAAAAAATGACATGACCCTGAGATTAGCTCAGATAGATAAAACATTGTGTTCCTAGCACCAAGGTTGTGGGTTCAATCCCTGTATGGGCATTCACTTAGGAGTTGGATGCGATGGTCCTTTTGGGTCCCTTCCAACTCGGAGTATTCTGTGATTTTCCTGGCAGTCTTTCTATAACCCTCACTGTTGGTGACAGAATTAAATCTGCCACCTTGCTGCCTGGCAAATCTAAATAAAGAGTTGCAGCTGGGCCTTTTTGTATCTTCTACTACACTGGTATTCGTGCATTATACTGGCATATCACTCACAGTAAGAGAGAAGGCAGAGCGAGCCTGTTAGCTTGTTTACTTTTACTAGCTGGAAATATTCCCGAATAATAGAGTTCAGGAGGTTTAGAATAATTCATGTATTTCCAACTACAGTGTTACTAACCTTCACTGTAGTCCTGGACTGAATTAATCATGCCCTTTTCAAAATGCAATCCAAACAAATCCTGCAAAACTTTCTAACTGACTAATATTTCTAAACATCTGGTTTCAGGTTTCACAGTCCTGCAATCCACAAGATTCTGAAGACGCAGTTGCTGCTTTGTAGCGGGGTGGAGGGGGTGGGGGTGTAGAAAAAGGGATGTCCCTTTGTTACACTGTGGCAAATGAGTAATGTACAAACTTGGTCAACCTAAATCCATATGCATAAAAATTTGTGCTAATTTAAATCATGACTCAAGTTGAGAATCTATTCACCTCCTCTGTCGCTCATGGGAATCTGTCCTTTGATACCAGTGGACTAAAGCAGTTATTTGACCAGTGCCAACGCAAGTATTATTATAATATTTAATGGCCAGTTGTGAATTTAGTCCTTAAAGTCAGGTAATATGCAAACCTATAAACCTATCTTTAGTTATAAGATAATGGATGTATTTCACAGATGAAATCAAAACAATTTACCAAGGATGAAATTCTCCTTTTGGAAAGCAAAGTCAATCACACACCATCTGCAGACAGTAAAGTGTCATGAGGACAGATTTAGTGGAACTGCCGCTGTTCCCAGGGAGCTCCTGCTGCACTGAAATGGTAACATGAGAAAAAGGGCTAAGAGGATTGCTGGGAGATTGAAAAATTATCATTTGCATCACTATCAGAGGGGACAGGAGAAGCAGATGTCCCGGAGTAGGTGAGGCAATGACTGGACTGTGGGGAACTTGGACAGTGAAGAGGGCACATTGCTCAGCAGCCTTCAGAGCTCAAGAGGGCAAGTTTGCTTTGGTGCAAAAAATAAGTCACAACAACGAGCTGGATCTTTCTCTGGTGAGATCCTCTTGCACAGATAGCTCCCTACAACAGGCAATTTCTGTTTGCTGTAACATAGAAAGAGGGAAAAGATTAATATGAGAACAGTATAAAGAGTTCTCAAACTCTAAATAAAGGCTGTAGACAGAGCTCTCTACCACATCTTTTTGCATCCTCAGTCTCAGATGGTGATGCAGAGAGAGGCTTGACAGATAACACTCAGGCTGCAGTTCCACTTCAGACGCACTTAAAAACATCCATCACCAGGCCCCAAAGCTGGTCCTAAGGTCCTGTTTTGGCCAAGGGTACATATATGCACATCCCACAGGAAACTCATTTCAACTGCTGAGTCTCATGTCCTCTTACTCCTTGCCTGCTGGAATTCGTATCTCAGTGATGCTGCATTTCTCAGCTTGTCCAGATGAATACTCTTGGATTATTATTCTTCCTTTGATTATCTAAGTCTGCTAAGCAATAACATGTGGCCTGACTTGTAAGTTAGGTAACGCATGGCTCAGGGAAGAGCCATGGCAAGTAGCAACTGCGAAGAGAAAAAGAGTATCTTAGAAGATGTTATATGTCTGCCTTTTGAACAGAGTTCCCATCCTTTTACTTCTTTATTTCAGTAACATACTTCACGTTTGAGGTTACCATAAAAGAGCCTCTGGAGTTTGGGTAGTTCCATAATTGCACACACAAATTAAAAAAATATCTATATATACTATTTGCTACTTCTTTTTTCACTGGCTGTTACAAATTCAGCCTCAGTGAGGGCAGCAGCAGCATTGCAAGTGCAGGTGGAAAATAGGTCTGTTTAGTAGAGCTGTTATATGTGTCTGCAGGATGTTTATTCTGAGGCACATTGTATCTCTACATATGTTATCTATTAAGGAAAACATTTTGAAGCTGGAGGCTCTGAAGTATTAATGTCTTACACTGTAGCCCAAAGAGCACATAATCTGACCTGAGAAATGTTGAGGGGAATTTTCTCGAGCAGGCATAGCTTGACCCCTGGAAACAGGTATGGTCAGACACAGCTACAGGGAGGTCAGCACTACCTGCACTGGAGTGGTGATCTCAGCTGAAATCAGACCTTTTGGGTCAGCCTGGGAAGGAACCTTCATAATGATATTTTAATGTGTGCTAGAGAAAGTAGGAAAGGAGGGTAAATACACAAGGAAGTTCAAAGTTTGAATGACTTTCCTATCTATTCTTCTAAATAAGGGACAGATTTTTCTCATTCAGTCAGGGCTTATGAGAATATCACCCACACTAAAAGAGACAGGCATATTATTTTCACTCTCTATTCCACCAAATATGTAAAATGAAAAACAGGTGATTCCAGTGCATGTGTGTGCTTTTCTTTTTTTTTTTTTTTCCTTTTGGGGGGCAAAGAAACTTTTGATCTTTAGTCTGTACAGAAGCATCCCAACTTTAAAAAAGAGCACTGTCAGATTTATTATAGCACTGAAAAGTACAGATATTATGCTTACCATTACTCAGTGACCTCTTTAGGTTTGCCATCATGGTTGAAGATTTATTGTCTTCTGTGTTTAAAATGCAAAAGGATATGTCCTGTTAATATTTCTGGGTTTGCTGTGAAGCAATGACTTCCTGTTTTCTAGTACCACAGGTAAGGAAGACACAAACCACAAGTGCCAACACTATGTAATTTTTTTGGTCCTGAGTCCCTAATTTCTCAGTCATCCAGTGTGTTCTGTCAAGATGCAGCCTGAAAGTCTAGACCAAGAGATATCTATGATAGAAAGTGTACATCAGTATTTCAAGCCCTCTAAATTTATTCTAGCCATTTGACAGTTGCTTGGAGATACAATCTCAATTTTTTTGCAGTAGCCCCTTCAAGTGGATATTTATGGCAGATACAACTGTAATTATTTACCTGTAACAAAGTCCAGGTCTGCCTGCTCCAGGTGATACAGACAACAGAAGAACACAGAGAAAATATTAATCTTCTTTCTGTCTAGCTTTTGACCTTTTGCACCCAGCTACTTAGCTGGTTATGGAAATGGGGCTGTGTTTATTTCTTTTGTTTACAAGGTTTTTTCCCTTACTCCATGAGCCTATCAGTGTGCTTCCCTGCCTTACATTTAGTGTTCCTACTTAATTGCATGAAAAATGCTGGAGTCAGATGGGACTATTCATGTGAATTAAAGTGATTCCTGAGTGAGAAAGATGAACATTTTGGGGACACAGAGTCTTTATTGACAGAATTCCCATTTTACATAAAAATTGTTTACTTGAATAAAAAAGAAGTGAAATAAAAGATGATAGAGAAAATAACTGAACCACAAGTAATAGAAATCAGCATCTCATTTTGGTAAAGACACTAAACCTGTGCCTGCCTTTAAGAGGGTAAATAATTCTGTTGATTCAGTCAGGGCTACTGACACTATCAGGCATGTGCCTGAAGAACCTGAATGACTCAGAGCCACAGAGACTAATAGTATTTATAGACAATTAAAATGCAACAGCAACAAAACAGAATACTTCATCCACTGCGTCATGTGGAGTGATGAGAAACGATAATAGGAGCAACAAATTCTCGTTTGCTTTTACCCCTTCAGCAGAAGCACAGTGTGTTTGAATTGGCCATGTTCCCATCATGTTCGTGTTGCTCGTACACAGAAAGGCCTTTGCTGGGCTTGGTGCCATTTTAACATGACTCCGTTTGGCTTGGCAGGATCAGGCTCTTAACTCCAGTCTCAGAAGTGCTCTTTCCATGGTTTCTAGGGCTGCTTGTTGAATGCAAAACACAAAATTACTTGCGTAAATTGTTTCAGAATATGGAAACTGCAGAAAATGGTCCTTTTCCTTGCAAAATCATTGCTAAGAAGAGGGCTTAATTATGTGCCCTATTTTCCCTTGATACATGTCAACTGAAAATGTATTTCCTTTGCTGGTGGTTTGGTTTGTTTTTTCATGTGATATTATTTCATCTTTGACTTTCATAACATTAATTTAAGTTTTAATGTGTTTTTCCACATTATCTGTAATTTGATCAGCCCCTTTTACATAACTTCTAATAATCTGCATTCTCATATTTTGGTGTAAAACTCAGAGATATTCAGAATCAGAGTAAATTATTTGAGAGCAAATACATATCACTGGAACAGGCATATTATCACTAGTATCACTTTGATCAGTAATCCAAGTACTATTAAATCCTCAAGTTACATTTGAAAACTGAAAATATTAATGTGAGCAATAATACTGTTCTAAATCACTGTTTAGCCTCATCTTTGCTCTTATCTCTGTGGAGCTACTACATCTTGCTTTGGCTGTGTTTTTCAAATGTATTCCACTTTTACAGACCTTCTTGCAACTAGTTATTTTGTGAATCAAGGAAAAGAACCAAGTTCTTTGTTATTGAAATGAAGGCAACACAGTTACTTGATGGATC
>WEKX01000896.1:0-15309 GCA_013390025.1 Pitta sordida
TGTGCATTCCATCTACTTATATGCTCCATGTCTAAGGAATTATTTTCTTGAAGTAGGAGGTTTTAAATCTGAGCCTGACTACAGTTTGATTACTTCTGTTTATTAACTCAACACTATCTAAAAAGAATGCATTAGTAGAGTTTTCTCTGGTATAAACAAGAATTGAGCATTCCTATAGAATATGAGATAAGGTCAGCTGGACTTTTCCAGTTCCTTTACTACCATATCCACCTTGGCTCAAACTCCCTCACCTGCAGAGCCTGTGTCACCCACTGAATCGCTAGAAAAGTTAAAATAGATACAAACTGAGGGTTAAAAGAGAAATGTCAAAGACTTGATGTTGCCATCCCCAGCACTGAACAGCTCTGGCAACCTCCTGCCACACCAGGGGAGGTGAGGGCTGCTCTGAGCCATCCCACTGGGAAGTTGTGGGTGACTTGGATGTGTCTCTGCTTCAAGGGTGCTGCCTCTTCCTGATATTCCAGTGGATATTTAAGCAGAGGTGAGGTTGAGTGCTGAAGGTCAAAATAATTTCACTCTGAGGGCTTTAGAGAGAATCAGGAGAAAGGTCCTCGAGAGCTCTGTGTAACTCAGGATTATCAGGGTATAAACTCAGGGTTATAACGTTTGTCTGGCTCGCTGGAGGGACACCAGAGCTATTTAACCTCCTCTGCACCAACCACAGAAATAACAGCTCAGGAATTGTGCCTTTTCACACACAGGAGGTAACAGGGTGAGGAAATAAAGTGCTGATGGAAACTCTGGCATTAAAGGGTACATAAAACTTCCCTGAATGTAACTTTCATTAGAATATGAGTGCTGGGAAAGTTAACAGAGCTCAGACAAATAAAATGTCAGGTGAGTGGGAATTCTGCTGAGCCCAGAAAGGAAACCACGAGTGAACATTTTTCCCTCTTCAATAATTACTTCTTTACAAATGGGCAGGCTGTAGTTTAGAATATTGAACATTGTTTTCATTAAGAAATGAAAACTAAAGAATCTACTAAGGAAAGATTCCTTGCTAAGGAAAGATTTTGTTAGATTCACCTGTGTAATGGACTTGCTCTGGAATTAGCATTCTAAATTCTACCTAGACTTGCATCTTAATAGACTTCACTGAGCAAATGCATAAATAAGACATTTTCATCCATCATTTCTCTGACATGGAAGCTAAAGTCACTCTTAATCTCTGCATAATAAATGGGATTAAGCTTTCCCTACACATTGCTTTATCATGCCGGTTTACAAGAGCCCAGTAGATAAATCCTCCTGACTGAATCTACCCTTTTCCACTCTTTTTGCTTGAGTACTGAGTTTATCACCTTGTGAAGGCACCTTTCATTCCCCCCAGGAATCAGCTCCTTGGCAAACAATCTACACTGCCAAGGTTCTCTCTGGTGGGGTTCATGGGCCAGTACTAACAAAGCTTTTCATTTCTGGAAAGTAGTGGAAGGGCAAACGATATAGAACAGGAAAAGCAAGTTAAACATCCAGTCAGAAAGAAGAGAAAAGCACAAGTGAAAGGAGGGAGAATAGTGGTTTTGGAGAGCACCAAATAAAGACTCTTTTTTTCCTGAACCTTGTTGAACTCCTGGTTCAGCTGTAGGCTCTCTTTAATATCTACATTTCTGTTCAGTTCCTCATCTGTACAAAATGGGAAATATTTCCTTATTTCATGTGTCCTGCTGTGACTATGGCTGGCAATCACATGCAATCATTCCCCACATACAGTGTGAGCAGCAAGTGCAAAGATCTTGGTTGTAAGGTTTGGTTTGGAGTCTCTCAACACCGTGATTTTATCTTCTGTCCTTCCATTCCTGTACATTGAAAATGCAATCAGGTGAACATCCCAGCTTTGCACCAGAATCAAAGGGATGGAAGAACACTCACTGGATAAGGCCGGGAAAGAACTACTCAGGGCAGGTCAAGTTCAAGGCCACACTAAGGAAATACAATATCATGTTTAATACCAGCACCATTCCTTCACTAGAGAAACACTCTTGAGTCCAAAGGATATTTGTATTTTTCCCTCTATGCATGTGGGGTGGGGGATTTTTCATTATTTTTAAAAGAAGATTAAATTGAGTCTGGATAATAAAAACTCAGATTTTCCCAGACAATTCAGCAAAATAAATCCTTCCCAACAGGTTATGAGCTTTGGTCCATGTAAAATAGTCCCTATCACATCTCAGGTAAACCTGACTTAAAAGTATGTGAGTGTAGTTTCAATTATCCTCAACAGTAGCATTTTATTAATAGATTGGGGGAAAACAAAAAAACAAAGATGCAAACCAACAACAACAACAAACAAAACAACTAACCAAAGATAAAACTGTGAATTAAAATTTCTATCAGATCACTGAAGACAGAGAAAACATTTGAACACATTTCCTTGTTTTTTCCTCATTGGGAAAAGTAATTTAAGCCATATGCACAAGAGCATTGACATTTCCATGCTTTAAAGCAGTTGTCCACCAGTTCAGATCTGTAATAAGACCAAATTCAATATCATCATACAATTTATTTTATTTTTTGTTTTGACCTGAGATTTACCACTTAAATTCCCAAACAAACATAAAATCTGGAAACAGGGAGAAAGAGATACATGTGACACATTGTTCTCGTCTGTGAAACCGCCTACAACACTGTCAAGACTGAGCTGGTATTTTGAAGTGATTAAAGTGTCACTGTAAGGAGACATAAGCCTCAAGTCTCAGAGCCTGCAGGACTCTCCTAAACCACTCAGGGGCTGGACACTGGTCTCCTGCTGTCTGTGTGATCAGAGGAAATAGATTTGGTAAAGGTCCTTTATTCCTATCCCTCTCTTTTCTTTTTATTTTTTTTTTAATAGGAAGGGTGATGATTTTTACTTAACTCAGTAAAACATGTTGAGATCAATAGATGAAAAGGTTGATCCATGCATTTAGAAATATTACTGAGTGCCTTGCAGCACATAGCAGTGTGCCTGAAAGCATGCCAAGTGCCCCATTTCTTATTCCACGATTTGGAATGAACCAGTGAATGCTGCAGGATCATGATTAAACTTTTAAATGTCACATCTACTAAACAGCAATATCAGTCAGTCATTGAGACAGTGTTGGATGAACTTATCTCACATCAGTGAATGAATTATACAACTCTTTGCCCATAATTTGTTTCAATAGGATATGTACACCTCAAAGCTACAGTCAATCACTGTGTTCCTCATTTAAGGAGTGTGAAAAATAAACACTGTTTATTCAGCTCCACTCCAGGAAAAAAGAAGAGATATATTTTACACACGGAACAGCACAAGCTATTATCTCCATACTCATCAGCTCCTTGGAATGTCAGGCCTACACAAATCAATAGCAACGATGCCAGACTGAATCTCAACCTATTCGCCCATGTTGGGTTTGCATGGCAAGGGTTTGGTAGTGGAGGGGCTACAGGGGTGGCCCAAAGGGGCCATGGGAAGCAAAGATCCACCTGGGCTGCAGCCTGTCGAGCAGTCTGTGCTGGAGCAGGGGAAGAAGGTGGAGTGTCTTTCCCCTGGGGAGGAAGGAGTGGCAGAGACAACGTGACAAACTGATCACAGACCCCATTCCCATCCCCTCTGTGCAGCTGGGGGGGGGAGACAGAGAAAATGGAGAGCAAAGTTAATTCTGACAAGAAGAGAGGGGTGGGGGGAATGTGTTTTTAAGAGTTGGGATTATTTCTCATTATCCTACTCTGATTTGATTGATGATAAATTAAACTAATTTCCCTGAGCTGAGTCTGATGGTAATGGAATGATCTCTCCCCACGAGCCGTTTGTTATATTCTCTGCCCCTGCCCAGCTGAGGAGAGCAGTGATGGAGCAGCTTTGGTGGGCTCCTGGCATCCAGCCAGGGTCAGCCCAACACAGCACCACAGGAACTGTCTCCTACAGACTCTGTGCAAGGTCAAGAAATGATGAGCTGCTAATTATGAGTCTGAAACAACTGATGAAAGACTGTTCTGTTTATCCTAATTTTGTATTAAGGTGGGGAGTATTTTATTTCATTATAAATCTGTTTATCTAAGTGAATGCCTTTCTTGTTACACAGTACTTGTAATTCAGATTTAGACAGACATAACCATAGGATATAGTTCATAACACGCATCTGCAGTACCACAGCATTTGTAAATATCAAAAATCAATCAAAAGAGAGGCTGGTTGGCTTGATATGCTCAGTCACAGATCAGAGCCTTTGTCTGATCTCTGGAAACAACCATGGAAATCTGTCTTAGAAAATGGGGAAAAGACATTGTTTAACATTTATCCCTGCCACAGTAAATGCTCACTTCTATGGCAGAGATGGACATGTTTCTACAAGTCACTGCTGACCATGAGTAGTTGAGGCCAAATAATCAGAAAGAATCCAGATTCAAATTGATTGCCATGTGTTGTAACCCAGCTCCTCCCTTCTCCAGCCCCATGGCTCACCTTAGGCAGAGCTGGCCAGTAACAGCCTTTCACCAGGACAACTTGTCTTGGCTCACACCACTGCAGCCTCCCTCCTACTTTTTTGCCTTGCCAATGACAAATGTAGGAACATCTCACAGATAAATCACACGTAACAAAGGCTGTACTCTAAATACCTGCTGACACTTTAAAGAAATGAAATTCCCTTTCAAATGGGGAGGGGGGGAAGGTGTCTCGATGCTTCAAGCAACTTTTCCAAATACTTAAATGTTGAATCGGAAAGTGATGAAAGTTCTAGTCAGTTGGAACAGTACATGCCCCCTTCTGAACAGCCTTCAAGGAGCAAAAATAAAACGCGCTAGCTTTGCCTGAAAACACAGCAAGTTGTTTTCTTTCTTTTAAGTCCATTTGATGACAATAACAAAACTCCACAGGAGTCTTCTGAGATCTTCCTTGGGCAAAATCCACGAGCCAGTGTATTCAGAGCTACTGCACAACAGAACGGGAATGAAAAGGATCTCTACTGATATCTTCCAGAAGTCAAATTCAGCCTTTGACTGAGGGCAGGTGCATTTACATGCCAGAAACAATTTCTATTTCTACACATAATATTAGCAGCAAGGAAAGCCTTGGAAGTTGAGATAAAAACCTGCCCGACCTCGAGATGTAAAGGTCACTCAAACTCTGCAGGACTGCAGAGCTTTCATCTTATGATAGGGAGGGCCACAAATGGAAGACAGTGCCAAAATCTGCTGCCAGGCACTGTAAGGCTTGAGCAATTCCTTTTACATTTCAGTGTGAAAACAAAATCTGGAGCAGTGACCTTCAGCCTTCTTCCCAGGCACACCTCACACCCGCCACGTGAAGGTGCCTCTGTGGAGCACTCCGGGCACTGCAGGAAGCAGAGCTCCCAGAGGCTCCCTCCTGTTCCACAGCTCCCCTTCCCTCCCCTCCTGCTGCTCTCTAGTTGTGCTTTTGAAGCAAGGGCACTACCAGGTAGGATGCCACTTATTAAAGGTATAAATGCCTTCAAACTGCTGCTAGCTTTGTGTCTCCCTGCATTTTTAAAGCATTGCATGAAGGGTTAAGATGCACAGACCTAACTAATAATAGGAGCCATATGACTCAATTTCTGGGCTTGTTCCTAAGCGGTCATTTTGTGCCTGACTGACAAGGTCCTTCTCTCTCTGAGTAGCAGGGTCACAGAAGCCATCAGTCAATTACCCTTTCCCAGTCCAATGACTGCCTTTTCACCTCTCCGACTAGAAGGACTTAACAGTGCTATTCACACTTCCACGAGTGTAAAGCTCTTCATTATCTTTATAGATAAGAGATATTCTCCAGATAAAAGCAGGAATCCTCGTGATGCACTGCTTGCTTTTCAGCACGCTTGCACTGCTCCACCACAGCACAAGTGGAGCTGCAAAGTCACCAAATGTCCATTTATTGCTATTTCTTCCTTATTCCCCGGACACTTTCATTTCCTTTTTCGGCAGTGGCATCACAGACTTGAATAATAAGAAGTAGGAAAAGAAAACTACTTAGCGGAATATGCATGCCTGGCTCCATTCTCCTTAGTGGAATTACACTAGTGATGAATTTAGGCATAAACTCTTTTCATTACTTGCACAGTAAGCAGATATGCTAAGCAACACTGGTCCAAAGATACTCAATTTGCAAGCCACAGCTCATCACAGTAGCACTGGACTTGGCTATGTTACATCTACAGAGTGCACCTAGAAATAAAAGAGCTGCATGAGGCCAGAGCCCTTAACCAAAGGGAGATACGAGCAGTAAGAGCTGAGTTACAAGTCATGGGTGATGAACTATAGTCTTTATTCTAATGCTGTGCACTTTAGTAAGTGGGCAGTTTAGTGTAACTTTGCCAGAGTTGTGTCTTCAAAGTTTGATCACCAGGTCAGCCAATAAAATCCTCACTCCTAGTCAAGCCACCGGTATAGGGGAAGACAATGGAGAGAATGGAGATAATTAGTTAATTACAGACTATATCTGATGGTGGAAAGTTTTGGATTTAGCAGATCCCAGTTGCTTCAAAAGCTTGACATTTCTTCTAAGTGTCATGAGAGGAAAATGTTCATCACTTGTTCATTTGAGAAGGTAACTCTTGCTTTACATAATCACCTTCCTCTTGTTGCGTGCACATCGTTCCGGAATCACTGGTCCGAGAGGTATCCAATATTTTAAACTGCTCTGTGCATATGGTTTCAATGATGTGGAATGGCTATTTCGTTTACATAAAGGTCAAAAGCAGAGCTGTGCAAAGTGCTGCAAACACAGAGCCACTGGGCGCTCTGCTTCTATTTCCTTGCAAAGGCTACACTCTCTGCAGGCAGAATCAACATTGAGCTCTTAGTTGCCCCATGTGGAATCAACAGTTCCTTTAATAGACGAAGATTAAACAGAACTGCAGGACTATTGTGTCATCGTTAAGAATTACCCCAACACTGATTTTGGCCCCATTTACCGAGTCACTGCAGTACGTAGTTGATATCTCAGGCTTACAAACCAGTTGTTGTGTTTGAACCTTCAATTCAGATTGTCTGTAAGAGGGCTTAGAAGTCAAATAAATTCTCATGAAAGACATCCCAAAGCCTGAGAAACTAGACAAAGTGAGCAGATTGTAGGGGTTTCCTTGCAGATTTCTAGTTTTTAAGGCTATTCTGAAACTAGACCAGTGTGTGGTCAGGAGCTGGGAAGGGCCTTGACACTTCTTTATTGTCATTATCACAAAGGCAGTACCTACAGACTGGTAACATTTACTACCTTGAAGGCAATGAATCCTCACTGCAAGTAATTTCCTAACCCTGTTTCACCGACCTCATTTTCAAAGCTTTTATTTTTACAGGTCATCATAATCTAGTTCCTTTTCTTCTCTCTATAAAAGAGCGTGTGTGTATATAAAGACAATACCAGGTCTTGAGTCACTCCCAAATTGTGCTAGACACTCTGCCAACAGCATGTCACACTGCCCCCTGAAATAGAGACACGGAGCAAGGCAGGGGAGGACTAAAACAAACCTGCTAAGTGCCAGGTGTACAAAGTGATAAATTCTCTGGGACTGACACAGAAAAGTGCTTTGTGACGGGGGAGCTGTGGCTGCTGAGCAGTCAGTGTCAATTGGCACTCAAACCTCGGGGTGTGGAAGAGTCCTGCAGCCCTTGGCCAGACCAAGGAATGCCTTATTGGTCACATTATTATTAAATATATTGCAGTTCCACGCTTTACTGTCAGTTTCTCCCCAGCACCAGCACAAGTGCAGGATGAAAGAGGATGGAGAGGAGAGTTCCTTGCTTCAGTTAAGGAGGATAGTGAGACTATCACTAGGCAAAGCCACAAAGATGCCTCTAATTCCTGCCCAGTATTAGTCAACCCGCAGATAATCCCGTCAGTGAGGTGTGACTTCCTCCACAGCAGTAGGAAGCCCATCCTTTAGCAGAAGTAGATCAGCCCGGAACTTTGCTCCTCCTCTTCTTGTAAAGCTTGAGAGTTTATGCACATTGCAGGTGACCTATTCCTCCTCACAGACGTGCAAATGCCAGACATCAAAGAACACTTCTAACTGAATCCTCGGGATAATTAATTCTCACCAGAAAGTGGTTTAACCTTTTAATCCATCTAAGCTAATAGATAGTAATGGCCTTCATTATTGCAACATCAGACCAGCCCCACGACTTTCACCACACGAAGTCCTGTCACCAGGGTTTGTGAGGGAAGACAGCGCTCACCTCGCCCTTGCACAGAGGTAAAGCACCGGGCAAATGCCAACTAAATAAACTTTCCCGTCTTGCGGATGAAACAGCGCCTGATAAGGCCACTGTTTCTGCTCTTAAAACTTCTTCTTCCACAGAAATACATTTTGGAAGTTAAAACCTGCCATTTCACACGAAACATGGACTGCTGTTTCACCGCACAGACGAGATGCTCCCCCTGGCTCCAGGGAGCCTCGAAAAGCCAGAAAGCGCCATCCCTTTGCCAGGAGGAGGCAACAAATGTTTCCATAACCCGAGGCAGCGCTCAGGAATAATCTACTCAGGAATAATCTATTCTCAGCACCTTTTACTTCCAACAGCAGAAAAAAATATCACCGGAGTAATTCAGAGTTAGAAGAAGTTGTAAAGGGTCAAATGAAAAAGCCCACCCAGTATCACACCTCTAATTTCTTTAGTGAATCACAATGCATGAGGGGATTTCTGTTGTCTTCCAAGTCTGACAGCAGAGATTGGATTTATGCAAATTATAAGGTTAAAATAATTAGAGATAGGTCAAAGGTATAAATCAAACAACTGGAGCTGACATGTCTAAAATCCTGCATGCTAAACAATCAAGGTGTACCAAGCCAAAACTTTTACTGGGGCTTATTCAAACAGAACAAAAATTTGAGGGAGGGTTTGCTCAACTACCTGGGTGTTGAAATTGCACAAACATTTTTGTACCTGTACATTTTTACAGGTCTCACAAAGGGAGACAAAGGCTCGCTCTCATCTGTATTTCTGCTGCAGAATTAACATTTATGGAGTTGCAGGTGAAAATTTAAACTGAAATAAATTTAAACTAAAATTTAAGCTGAATAAAAAAATTACAACTTCGTTTTTCAAAAATTCTAAGTGGTGTTTGCTTTCTGTGGGAAGGCCACTGCTTCCTGAAAGGAGGAAGGAAAATATACTAACAAACAACAACAAAAAAACCCACCTCCCGCAATATTTTGTCTTGAAAACTAAAATATTTTTGTCCAAAGTGCCCCACCCAGGAGCCCTTCAGAAAGACTGGAGCAGTGCTGCCTCAAACATGGGATTTCATACACACTTTTCAGATTGGGACTCAGATATTTTATTAAATAAAACAGCTATTTTGTAGGCAGCTGTGGTGAAAAATCCTTTGCTGTGGAGTAAACTTGGTAATACATCTTATTTATATCTGTGTCCCTTGGTTTTTTTACATTTTTAAAGCAATGTCATATGAATAGATAGAGATGGGGTGGATGTATAAGAGGCTCACATTTCAGCTCTGCTTTCGTTATCTGAAATTACAGACATTGTGACCGATATGAGGTAATTAATATCTCTCTTGCTTATTTATGAGTAGAAGTTCATGTAACATTAAGCTCTCCATGGGAAAAAACTGATCCCTTCATGTTTCATGGTGAAATTAATTACCGAATATAACTGCACATTGACTCTTAATAGGTAAGATCATTAATGAGTAAATAGATAAGAGCATCTTTTAGCAGGGAAGTTTTTGTCCCTGCACTTACCAAAAGGGCAGCAAAAATAGACCCCAGTTTACTCTACAATTAGTTTTTTCCCAAGTTATGCTTGAAATATCAGTGGCTGATAAAGGCCTACATTTCCCAGCAATTTTGTTTCCTCATTTCCATTTTGTTTCCTCACTTCCATTTCTTTTTTCCCCCCCGCATCCATCTCTGTCCTCTCCCTCTGCTTAAAAGCTCATTTATTGTGCTCCGTAGTTCATTAAAATGTTCCTTGCTTCAAAACCACTTTAAAAGATATTATACATATTTGCTACTCCTTAAATTACTTCAAGTCACTTTTTGTCTTACAGTTTTCAAGTGATCTCATTTCCACTCGGATGATTTTCCCTGTGACCAAAGTCCATTAAACACAATGTGCAGAGATAGCAATTTAGGGAAATTACAGAGAAATCTTGGGGAATACTCGGTATCAGCCAGGGAGTGCTTGTGCTGGAGCAGTGTGAGAGCAATCTGTGTGAACCACAAATATCCTTTGCTTTCACTTTCCTGACATTGGAAGAATCGGGTTAGAATTGAGCTGGGCAAATGGTTCACAATTAATTAGTTACTTGATTAATGCAATCTGTTTTGTTTGAATTGTTTGTGAACAATTTACAATCTTCTTGTTAATTATTTGAAGTAATTTGATAAATAATTTCACAATCCACCCACGTGCACAAGGCAAGCTTTGACAATACAGATTTCTGTCTGGAATGAACAACTCAGAGAAGATTTCTGTCTTTTGGGGCGTTCTTTTATATTTAGAACCATTATTCTAAGGCAGTAAAAGTCCATTAAAAATACAAAAAAATCAGATTAGCTAATTCAGAGATTCTTAATTCATGTTTAATATATTAAAAAGTAATTTAGATATATAAAATTCATATAATTAAATTTATCTCCTGACAAAATTGCACAAATAAATGCTGAAGCAGAGGTATGTTTATAAGAACTGCTTCTCCTTTTGCCAGCTGAGGAAAGGCAGTTGAGAAGAAATATCATATAAGGGATGCCATTCTTAAAATATTAACAGTGCTGTATTTACAACTGCCACATCCTTAGCAGCACTACAATAAAAGTTGTTTCCATTCTTTACCCTGGCTTCAAAAGTTTGATGTGCAGCACTCATAAAAATGTACTGGGCTTTAAAATTTAGCTTGGAAATTGAATGAAACAAAGACAGAATTTGCCATAATTTTGTTTTTGGAGATTTTTGTCACCGTTTAGACACTTAAAGACAGTTATTCAGAAGATATTTCCAGGTGTACAGAGACTGCTTGCACCAGGGGGCAAAGGAGAGAGGCCACCTTTTTTTCTTGTTTCCTTCAATCAACTGTTGCTCACTGATTTCTAAAGCCTAAACTTTTAAACATATGACCCCAAAATATGCTTGCTTTTTTTTTATTTTTAAAGACATTTGAGTCCTTGAAGATTTTCAGAACCTGACAGGACAAACTCCTGAGCAACCCCTGCTCTGATGGCGGTCCTGTGTGAGGGAGGAGGCTGGACCAGATGGCCCCCAAAGGTCCCTTCCAAAAGATGTTTCTGTAAGATGCTCTGAGTTCATGAACTCCATGGGAAGAAGTTGCATTTGGAAAGGGCTCAAGCTTTCATTCCAAGTTCAAGCTACTTTTTTTTTAATGTAGTTAGCCAATGTCTCTTTAATGACAGCACTTAGCTGCCACTTTTCTTCCGCAAAGTGCAATTTTGGTGGGGCGGTTTATGGTGCTCCCATAATAAACTCCTAATAAAGATTCAGTTTGTTGGTTTGTTTGGGTTGGTTGGGGGGTTTTTTTGACCTAAATGGGCTGCAGACAACCAGTTCACACCAGAATAAAAGCTGTGAGTAGTTCAACTGAAAGAATTAATAACTGTTATTTCATAAATGGAGATATTTGATTCTGAATGCTTGTAAAATACTTCTCTTTTCTGTAGCACCTAAAATCCAAGATTCTAAAAGCCTTGGCTGACATTTATTTTTCTCTTCAAATACGTTTGTGAGAAGGGTGAGAAGTGAGGTTAAGAGGGAGTCAAAATACACCAGTGAGAGGCTCCATGACATTTCCAACCTGCTATTCTTCTGCTCCAGCCACTAGAATTATCCCCACACTCCAGTTCAACACCTGCACTGCGATGATAAACCTTTGGAGCTGCTGCAGTCGATCAAGTTAATGACATGCACTTTAGACAGCCCTTTAACTATGCCACCAACGCCATCAAGGAGCAGTTAGTCCACAGATGCAACAATTCAGGCAGTTTTATAAGGTCCCTAAATGTGTATTTACATGATAAATGGTAATAGACTCATCACACACCCATCGTGTGCACAGAGAAAGCAACAGCCACCAGCCATTGCTGAGTCTTAGTGCAACTCCACCGGCAGCTCCGGTGGCAGATGGGCTGGGTTTGGTCTGTGCCAGTAAATCAGATCCCTTCTAATGCTGTTCTGCAGTAGCATTGCATCTGAGCTAACTCTGCTTCCCGGGCAGATCGCATCACATCACATCCCATCAGATCGCATCACATGAATGTCACTCGACGCTATCACTTCTTGCCCGCAGCTTTGTTGGAGAATGGTCAAGGCGCAGATAAAACTCAAGGCAAAGGTGTTAATAGATAAGATAAGGTGAAACAGCAGCACAGGAACTCCCACAGTGTTGTTGTTCTAAAAGCCAGTTCTCCTGCGGAGCCGTTCTGGTTATTTAATCTCCTGGGAGTTTCTTCGTAAGTGTGGGTTCCTTAGCTACACAGTACTGTCAGAGCTCTTACAGCTGCCCCTACAGGCTACGTCCTTTGCCAGGCTGTTTCCTAAAGAGTTGCATGTAGCCAAAGAATCTTCTGGAGGGGATTAACCAAGTCTGCAGCCAATATGATAGATGAGGGCTCTTTTTCACTTTCCTTTCAATAAGATCTTTAATTGGAATTGCTGCTAGGATAGGCCTGAGCCTCAAAGTGTTTTCATGCTGCGAAACCAACATACTGAATTTCAGCTCAAGCTTCCCTATCTTCCCTCTTCCTTGATTTACTACAGTGCATTTGTCTTCCTAATGGGCTCAGATATTTCACACATCGAGGATCTTGGACATCCAAACTCCATTTGCAATTCTCTCCTGCACAAGGGTTTACTTTTTATACATTTATTGCTTCTTTTTTCTGTACTTGGAAGCCACCTCAACACTATAATGTCACATCAGAGCTTGCCAGAGCCAGGCAGGACCCCTGTGAGCCAGATGGAGAGATTCTAGAGGCAGCACATAGTCATGGCAGCAGGTTCTGCTGTTGTACCAGCACTAATTTATTGAAGGCCCGCATAAAAGTCTCCCTGGCCATCGAGACACATCCATGAAATGTATTATGTTTAAAAACGGCAAGTACAGAAAGAAAACAAAGATAGGGATTCTCCTCTTGATCTCAGGTAACAAAAGAGTGACCACTGAGTCACAACAGTCTCAAGGCAAAAAGAAACGACGAAAATGTGCAGAAGAACTTGGTTTTCTTTCAGTGCGATGCCCAAGAGAACAAAGGATCTCTCCAGAGCAGCTTACAATTCCACTGGACAAGCTACACCCAACCTAATGATTCAAAGACTAATTAGAACATTTACTTTACAGCTCATTTGCTGCAGCAACAATGAAGCATTATCTAGATGCAGTTCTTCCTGCAGGGGCCAGCAAGGACGTACTGTTGACAGACTTTTAAATGAAAGGAGAAATGAAATTTCCATTAAACCCTCTCCTAAGCAGATCGGCTTGCGTTCATTCCTGTAAAGGCTCAGTACTCCAGCCCTGATCAGCAAAACACTGAGCGTATCCTAAAGATGAAGTGTAAGCGGTCTCAGCAGTTTCAGCTTTTATAGTGTTCATGTTTTTAAGTTAAGCACACAGTTAAATGATTTTAGAACAGAGCCTTGTACTGCTGTCTGTGACTCCAGCAGTTTGAGTACTATCCATTAGCACGGTATTCGGAGAAGAAGGGGAAAGGAAGCTAATTGCACTGCAATTTATGTTCCTTTATTCTTCTTGCATTGTAGACAGAATTTCTTATCATTTCTTACCTGTAAAAAAGGGAAAACTTGAAAGTTTAACCTGTCAGTTCCTGTCATAGCTAAATTTTGTAAATGTTACATTGATGCGGGCTCCCTCTAAAATCCAGAAGATGCTGGAATATGTACATTTTAATACTGCTCTCCAAACCAGATAATCCTTAAGAGTCCTCTCTCTTTTTTGACTACTGTATGACTAAAATATTTACTGTATTAGAGGAGAGGTCTGGCACTCGAAACCAGACCCTGTCTGCATATTTCTCATTGCCTATTGACTGCTTTTATTTATCTGTGCATGAGGTGCACCCATTAAACTCCCCAGACCTTCTCTTTGTCTACATTGCCATTGTGGAATTAGCACAGGGTACGTGGCTGTATTTTCTTCCACATTTAGTTACCCAAATGGTCCCACCAACACTTGTGTTGGCACAGCTGATGAGGTCCTGTAGAAAGGGAATGAGAAGTTGGAGGGTAGAAGTCAGTATGTCCTTAAATCAGAGCTCCTGCTCTGATTAGTATAGTGCTAACCTTTGGAAAAAAGGCAGGCTGCAAACAAGAATAATTTTTATGGGCCAGACCCTGTTGCTTTTCCTCATGTTGGAAGTCATAATGTCATTCAATGTAACTGTATGTGTGAATTAGGAAAGCAGTGCTTGAATTTTTATTTATGTCATCTCCTGGAAAAGCATTTGTTTAGTTTTAAATGCACTCCAAGTTTTATCTTTACAGGAGTGGCACTGCCTTCACAAGGCTTTTCTGAAAAATAAATATACTGTCTGCCATAAACACACTGTCTCTTCATTCCAACGCCTCATTACTACAGCTTCAGATTTTTTAATCCACAATGCAAATAGGCAGGTTGATGGGCATTACACACCATGTTTCTGTATCTTCTTGGGCTTAATTTAAAACAGATACAATGGCGTCTTGTGAGTACATTGGGGTTTGATGTTCTAAATAGATTTTTAGTGTACATGCTTATTCTGACTCCATTATTTTCCCTTTCACCCTAAATAAAGTTTTCCCAGATCAGTGTTGCTACTGCAGAGAAATAGATTTTCTATTTTGCCCTGAAAGAAATGTGAAAAAGGAAAATGCTGATGGCACAAGAAGCAATTTGAATCCCATGATAGAAAACATAGCCTTAGCAGACAATGCACAGTAATAAATAATAGTATAGGAGCACTCTTTTTTTTTTTTTTTTTTTTTTTTTTGTTATCAGAAGAGAAATGCAAGGCACACATTTTTAAACAAATAAATGTTTCCTTTTGCCCTTTTTTTGGTAGTAAGAGAGAAGTGGTAGCAGGCAAGAGAATAGACCTGAAAAATACACGCCCTGTCTATCATTGAGTAGCGACAGAATTGGTTTTGGTTTTTAATAATGTGCATTGGTTCCAGCGCTGTTCAGACCACATCTAAAGGACAGACAAAAGATAGAGGTCAGGCACGATTACAACAAGTCATTTTCCTCAAGGTGTCTCGGTACCCTTTGCTGTTATTTTCGTTGTCATTATCCTGTGTGTGCACTAGCAAAGGAAAAGCTGTACATCTTACTCCTGTGAATGTGTTGGG